>CM076575.1:1387828327-1388125776 GCA_034641835.2 Pinus albicaulis
AATTAATTGTAATTTTTCTCATTGGCCTTGATGCCATCCTGTACAGCTCCATTCTTATTTTAATACCCAAGAGGTGATTTTTGAAATACTTTCATATCTAGTTTTCATATCTGGATTTCACATTTCAAGTTGACAATATAACAGATAAGTTGACAATTTTTTCAAATGAAAATCTAGATAAAAGCATGGCTGTCTTTGTCAATGATTTTTGGAATACCTCTTATCGTCTAAATTATTAAAATATGAGTTCTGATTTGTTGCATTGTTTGTCAAACCACCTTTTTTGTTGCAGTATTTGTAAAAACCAAAGTTTGATAATATAAGTTTATTAATGTCCAGCAAATGATCAAAGGAGTATGTCAATGGGAAGACCAAGGGTTAGCTCAACTGGTTTTTTTTCATGTTGTTGGGCATCTGCCTAGTTCAACCCTCCTGGTTAGGCACACTAGTCTATGACTTTAGCGAACAGGGTTACTAGGGATGCCATCCACAAACATGAGGAAGCATCTCTTGGGTTTCCCCACAAGGTTTTCCTTGGGGAAAATGTTAGGTCAATGGGATTATAAGAGTACATCACTAGCCAAAATACAATGTGGAAGTGTGGAAGTGTGGACTATAAAGATGCTAAAAATCATATCAAAACAGATTTTTAATTGTGCTAGAAGCAGAACAACAAGAGAAGATAAGAAAGTACATGACTCGGAGTGGAGATAAAGTAATTACAAGAAAAAGATAATATGTATGATATCTGAGGACCAAAGGAACTTTAGTTTGAACTAGTCATGGTATGCTAGTGCTGACAGGTGAGGACGAGCAATTAGATCAAGGGGGGTCTCCCTGCTAGAGTCCTCAATGACCGCAAAATTTTTTTTGGACTAGTGGATGATGTCCTTTGGAGTGTGTCTGGGACTGATAGGGCTCTACAGTATGATCCTTGTGGGAAGCCCAAATTTGAGCAAGCTCTCCTAACATCCAGGCATGGAAAAATTCTCCTGATGGATGGTTGGCTGTGTGGATTTGGGGGCACCCAGCTCCAAGGCCTTGTCGAGTTGTCTACTAAATTGTCTTGTTGGTAAAATGGTGTGCACGTGTGGCCTGGAACAACAACTCCATAAGGACCTTGTGAGGTAAGTGACTAGTCCACTCCTTTCCCATATGGGAAGGGGATATTGAGAAATATATGCACAGATCGACAAAATAATTGTATTAGCGCTGAGAACTCTATTATCACAGTGGTTTGTGAAGCTTTCCAATGAATGAACAAAATGTATTTCATTCTGAAAGTACCCTATAATATATTCTACTATCCTATTATCAACTATATAATTTAGTTTAACTAATTATATAAATGGATGCAAATTAATGCTTATTTAGAGTCTTGTTGATCAAAATAATAGTTTATTGCACCTATATTTTATAGTATTATAGTATTTTGGTATTAAAAATAATATCTTCTAAAATTTGGGTTTCGAAAATTGTTGATAACTTCTTGACTGAAGTGCTTGAGTCTCTCCAAGGAGATGCAATGAGTCACAAATCAATCAAAGTAAGGCAGCAAGCTTCACATTAACAAATCAGCCATATCTTCATCTTCTACTAGCTTCTTAACAAATCTACTAGGAAAAACACTTTATTTTATAAAGTGAGGTGACTAAAGTGAGGTGACCCCTCTTATTTCTCACTTTATTTATTATTTCTAGCTAAAGCGGCAAAATAAAGCAAAAATGAAATATTCCAATTAGCAAAGCTAATTGGGAATATTACAGTCTCTCCCGGCAAAACGTTGCTTGTCCTCAAGCAACTGAAGTGATGGATGCTGTAAGATCCTCTCATCCTCCCAAGTGGCATCCTCATCTGGCAAATTTTTCCATCTCACCAAGAATTCTCTGATCTTCCTGCTCCGCAGCTGTCTCTCCCTAGTGTCGATAATAGCCTCCGGCTGTAACACCAGATGCCCCTCATCATCTGTAGGCGGTAGCTCCTCGGTGACTGTCACCTGCTGGCCCAGTGCCTTCTTCAGGCATGATACATGAAAGATGTTATGAATCCGGCTGCCTTGGGGCAGCTCCAACTCATACGCAACCCTCCCGATCCTGCGTATCACCCTGTATGGTCCATAAAAACGAGGCTTCAGCTTCTCTGCCCCCTTCTGCTTGAGCGAAGACTGTCGGTATGGCTGTAGTCGTAGGTAGACCAGGTCCCCTACCTCAAAGTGTCTCTCCACCCGACCCTTATCAGCATACAACTTCTGCTGATTCTGTGGTGTGGCTATGTTGTCCTTGAGAGCTCGGAGGATGTCTTGGCTCTCCTGGATCCATAACTTGGCTCGCGGAGCCCTGCTAACACCGAACATCATGTCCACAAAAGATAAGGAATGATATCCATACAAAGCATAAAAAGGTGTCATACCGATGGACATATGGTGCGTTGTGTTGTAGCAGTACTCGCCCAAATGTAGCCATTTCAGCCATGCTCGCTGCTGCCCACTGACGTAGTTACGCAAGTAGCCTTCCAGCCACTTGTTAACTATCTCTGTCTGCCCGTCCGTCTGGGGATGATAACTAGTGCTCGGTGTCAATTCTGTCCCCACTAGTTGAAAGAGCTCCTGCCAGAATCCGCCCATAAAACGGCTGTCCCTGTCACTGACAATGGTCTTGGGTAGACCATGCAATCTGAAAACCTCTCTGAAAAATAACTCCGCCACCTGTGCTGCTGTGTGATGTGCTGAAATGGCGAAAAAATGAGCATACTTCGTCAGCCTGTCAACCACCACGAAGATGCAATCCTTGCCCTGCACTGTGGGCAACCCTGTGATGAAGTCCATCGAAATGCTCTCCCACTTCCCCTCCGGAATGGGAAGAGGCTGCAACAACCCTGCAGGATGGCTCATCTCTCCTTTGTTTCGCTGGCAAACTTCGCACTCCCTGACATGCTGGAGCACGTCCTCCTTGAGGCCCTTCCATGCAAATCTCTCTCGGATGGCCCTGTATGTCTTGGTGAACCCCTGATGGCCCGCCAATGGTGAATCATGTGAAGCCTGGAGTATCTTCTTCTTGAGCTGAGATCCCTCAGTCAAGAAGATCCTGTCCCTGTAATAGATGACCTCATCGGCTACCCTGTATCTGCTATCCGCTACCTGCCCATCCAAAACCTCGCATGCAAATCTATCTTTGGAGTACTCAACCAGTAGTCGAGCCTTCCAGTCGGCGTCCAGGCTCATGAGTGATAACGTGGCCGGTCTACGAGAAAGGGCATCAGCTACCACGTTATTCTTCCCCTTGACATACTCTATGTCAAAGTCATAGGCCTGGATCTTGCTGATCCACTTCTGTTGTCTCTCCTGCAACTGCTTCTGCTCCAGAAAGTACTTCAGACTGTTATGATCTGTCCTCACCCTGAATCTGCCACCCACCAGGTATTGTCGGAATTTGGCCAATGCATGCATGATGGCCAGCATCTCCTTGTCGTATATAGGATATAGCCTCTCGTGTGGAAGAAGCTTTCGGCTCTCGAAAGCAATCGGATGACCGTCCTGCATCAAAACTGCACCAATCCCCTCCCCTGATGCATCGCACTCTAGGACAAAGGGCTGCGTAAAATCTGGCAACGCTAATACTGGACAACTGCTCATCACCTCCTTGAGCTTGTCAAAAGCTCGCTGTGCTGTGTCTGACCAACTGAATGCCCCCTTCCTCGTCAGATCTGTGAGGGGTGCAGCAAGCTGAGAGAAGCCCTTGACAAACTTCCTGTAGTAGGTGCAGATACCAATGAATACTCGAAGCTCCGTCACATTCCGTGGCTCTGGCCAGTCCCTGATAGCCCGGATTTTCTCCTCGTGGACTCTCACTCCGTCCATTCCTAAATGTGTCCCAGATACAGCATCTCCGTCATCCCAAACTCACACTTGGAGAGCTTGGCATAGAACTGCTGCTCCTCCAAAATGTGCAAGACCGTCTCAATGTGCTGGAGATGCTCCTCCCAAGTCCTGCTGTATATAAGGATGTCATCAAAGAAAACCAGCACAAACTTTCTCAGATGATCCCTGAAAATGTGATTCATACAAGACTGGAAAGTAGCAGGTGCATTGGTCAACCCAAATGGCATGACCAGAAACTCAAAGTGCCCATAATGACACCTGAAAGCGGTCTTGGGAATGTCTTGTTCCCTCACGCGTATCTGATGGTACCCGGATCTCAAATCAATCTTTGAGAAGAACCGTGCTCCTCTCAACTCATCCATCAGCTCGTCGATCCTGGGAATGGGGTACCTGTTCTTCAGGGTCTTCTTGTTCAGAGCCCTGTAGTCAATGCACATGCGTAATGTGTCGTCCTTCTTCTTCACCAGCACTACTGAAGAAGCAAAAGGGCTAGTGCTAGGCCGAATGTGACCAAGGGCCAGCAACTCCTGAATGGCTCGCTCTATCTCATCTCGATAGGCCTTGGGATGCCTATACGATGTGGTAATCACAGCCTGTATCCCCTGCTCAAGCTCGATCGTGTGCTCAAACCCCCGATCCGGTGGCTGTCCTGGCGGAATGTCCCCAAAAACTACTGCATATCTATCGAGAATAGACTGTAGATCAGGGTGCACCGTCCGCCCTGTATCCACTGCCTCTGAAGCCCGCAACTCTACTGCCCACTCTATATCTCCCTTACGGAAAGTCGACTCCATGCTGTGTGCCGATACTGTCTGGGGTGGATATGTGTTCTGCCCTCGTATCTTCTCATGCTTCCCCGTCTTGGGATCATCCCACTCCATCTCTAGGGCCTTCCAATCCGTCGTGACCTTCCCCAGAGTAATAAGCCACTGAACTCCCAATATCACGTTGGTGTCCGGGATGTCCACCACAAAGAAGTGATCGGTCAATGTATAGGTGCCCATCGTCACTGATAATTCTGGTACATATCGAGCACATGCCATGGTCTGATCTCCTGGTACCAAAACGGAAAACCCATCAAAGCCCTCCGTCGGTATGCCTCTCCGCTCAACCATCTGGGCATCAATGAAGTTGTGGGTGGCCCCACTATCGACTAAGACCGAAACCCGCTGTCCGCGCACTGTCCCCCGTACGCGCAAGGTCAAATACTTGGGGACTCCTCGCAATGCTGCTAGAGCTCCCCCAGTAGGTGCAAATGATGCCCCACCTGTCGCGGGTGGTGGAGGTGGTAAGGTACTCTGTGCTGCATAACATCCTCCTGCCTCCTCATCATCCTCCTCATCCTCTTCTCCGTTGCTCTCGGAGAAGACCTCTATGAAATGTGCCTTCCCTGCCGCACATTTGTGTCCCGGTGCCCACGGCTCCTGGCAAGTGAAGCATAATCGCTTCCGCCTCAGCTCTCTCCTGGCCTCATCATCAATCTGCCCTCGTCCCGGATTCGCCTTGGGCGGCGGAGCCCTCGTGTCCTTACCCTTAGGCTGGAAAGCCTGTCTCTGGGGATAAGGTGGCCGAGTCCTGGGCAAGACATCCTGTAAGTCTCGAGTCCTACTGATGGCATCCTGCAGTGTAGCCGGTTTGTTCGACCGGACTAGGCCATGAAGTGGCTCTGACAGCCCCTCCACAAACATATATACCATCCGAGCTATCGATAAGTCAGGTACCATCACTGAAACCCTCAAGAAATCTGAAATGTATGCTTCTGCACTCCCAGTCTGTTTGAGCTTGGTCAGCTCAACAAAATGCTGCTCCGGATCCCTCCTGTCAAAACGCTCTACCACCCTCCTGGTAAACTCGGCATATGTCGTCACTGTGGAATGCCCAAGTGTCGCCATCCCATGAAACCACCAGTCCTGAGCCTCACCCTCTAAATGCAATGTAGCCATCTTAATGGCCTCCATCTCCGACATCTGGTTAAGCTGGAAATAGATGTCCAGCTTCTCCACCCAGGACTTTGCCGAATTCTTTGATGAACCATCAAACATAGGCAAATGGAACCTACTAGCCGCACGGTGGTCATCACGGTGGTATCCGTGCCCCTTGTGCTGGTGCTGCTCAGGGGGTTTGATGCCGCATCGATACTGGAGATAGCGCTCGAAGGGGAGAGTATCCATGAATGCCTGTCCTAAGCCCTGCCACTCTGCAAAAACGGCTGCCCATCGAGCTGGACTCACATCTCTCGGTGTTGTCGACCCCACGTCCTCTACCAGGAAGGTGGGCATGGTGGGTCGCGTGGGTGCTGGATTGTCCCTCTGTGCACCTCCCCGCACTCCTGTCCCTGTGTCTTCTGGCAAGAATGTGGGCATAGTGGATCGTTGAGCCGTCACAATGGGGATAGCATCGTGCACTGGTACGTGGCGAGACATACTCGATCCCTCACCGATCTGAAGAACTCTAGGGAGTTCTTTCTGACTGATCTCCATGGCCAAGAGCCTCTGTGACGTCTCCTGCATGTGACGGAGGACCGCCTCTTTAAACCTCACATCATCATCTGCCATTGGGTTACGCTGCTCTGAGCCCTTCTCAGGCTGCTCTGCCTCTGAATCTGTCTCAGGTGGCTCCTGATCAGAATCACTTCCCCCGAAAGGAAACTTCCACCTACTCTAAGCTTCTCTGCGTTCCTTCCGATAGATGTAGGGGTTATCCCCGGGCGTCATAGACTGCTAGCACCACAGGCTGAGCCAGATCTATGCTCTGATACCACTGTAATATCCCCAAAGGGAAATAACCAGTAATACACAGAAATATGCCAGACAGATATATATAAACAAAATGCTGGAAGCAGATAATGGAACAAGTACACATAGAATGCCAGAACACTAAGCCATTTTATTAATCTCAGAACACATAGATAGGAGTACAAGATAATCAGAATGAGTGCACCTCTCCTTGCCCTAGGCAAGTGGAGACCCTCTCAGAACAAATAATGGCTGCAAATAAGGACAGCGTCCTAGCTGGCTGAAGAACTGCTATGAAGAACTGCTACTGGAATGCACTGGAACTATGAGCTGGAAACTAGGAAGATGGCTGATCTCAATCCTCCAGACAAACCCCAGAAAATGTGAAACTGATGCTCCACCACCAGTCAGCCCTCACAAGTGAAAACGCTGTCTCTGCTAGTGACAGCGCAGAAGACAGATGAAACGCTGGCCACAAATCCTCTAAAAACGTTGTCTCTGCTAGTGACAGCGCAGAAGACAGATGAAACGCTGGCCACAAATCCTCCAGATGAGATGATCAGCTCCTCAAGGCTGGAAACACTGAAAAACGCTGCAAAACCCCACACACAAGACTCTGCTCATCAGATCAGCGTCCTCCCTGATTGGATCTGCGTCCTCTCTGCCCAGATCTACTGGATCTGAGTCCTCCCTATCCAGATCTGCGTCCTATCACTCCAGATCTGCGTCCTCCAAGGCTAGATCTGCTGCTATCTATCCAGATCTAGGCTGGATCTGCCAATATCTCCTCAGATCTGCGTCCTCCAAGGCTGGATCTGATGCTATCTCTCCAGATCTAGGCTGGATCTGTCAATATCTCCTCAGATCTGCGTGCTCTCTCTGGATCTGCGTCCTCACTACTCAGATCTGAGTCCTCCTACTGAATCTGCGTCCTTCCCCTCTGGATCAGCGTCCTATCTCCTGGATCTGTGCAGCCTCAAGAAGGGGTTCTCTCCTCTCCAAAATCTCCACCAGAAACTGCTGCTAATTACCACAGAAACTGAAGGATGATGCTCAGGAAATAACCTTACCAGGGCAGGCACTCGAAGTCCCCCGAGGCTAAGGGTGATACCAAGAAAATAACCTTACCAGGGCAGGCACTCGAAGTCCCCCGAGGCTAAGGGTGAGATCTCCGAACGGAGACACTCGATTGCACTAAACAGTGCTGCAGACCGACTAAACAACCGGCGTGCTGAAGCAGACAGAAGTCTAGCTCTCAATATCAATATCAAATCATGCATGCCAAAATGAGGTGAGAGCCCCACCTTTTATAGTGCTAAACTCCCTCCAAACTCTTGACTGCGTCCTTCACTCTCCTTGGCCTGCGCAGTTAACCTTGGGTCAGCCTGAGGCCTCCCCTCATACACATGTGGACCCCCAAGGCCCCCTCTCTAAGTTATAACGTCAATCTACTAGGAAAAACACTTTATTTTATAAAGTGAGGTGACTAAAGTGAGGTGACCCCTCTTATTTCTCACTTTATTTATTATTTCTAGCTAAAGCGGCAAAATTAAACAAAAATGAAATATTCCAATTAGCAAAGCTAATTGGGAATATTACAAAATGGCATAAATTCCTCTTGAAAGGGGTCTGCTGTATGGTTTTGTTTTCTGGTCTTCTGATGCATGGTGGCTCAAGGAACCAATTTTTATCCCTCTCAAGTTGTTTAGGAACCCCTCCATGGTTGAACCAACGATATGATCACTGTTTTTCTTAGTTAATGGGGTATTCCTTCAGTTAATAGCCCATCAAAACTTCATTTGAAGCTATTGTAGGCTTGAGTATATTCTTTGATTTGATTTTTACTTTATTTCACTTCTAAGTACAGTGATTCACATAAGATGACAGATCTCAAATTTTAGAACTTTGATCATTAACCAGATCTTCATAAAAATAACCCACTGGTTAACAATGCTACCCATTCCATCACCGTTATATACTCAGGAATCAACTATTAATGTCTCTTGTCTACCTACTAAAAATAAAATTAGCGGTAAACGCAACACAGTGAGCAAAATATAGAACTTGGAATTCACACAATTCTGGAATTAAAATGGAGCTTGCATGGTAAAGGAACAGCGGAACCTGATATATTTGTATGGGTAACTTCTCTACCACAGGAATGCCCAAAACATGACTTGCACAGGATCAGGATTGCTCGCTTAGAGACCCCACCGATGAAAAATAAATACACTAATCTAGGTACAATGCGCCCAATCAATTTTGGTCTTTTGATTCGAATCTAATGCGATGCCTGGTTTGATGGTACACCAAGAATTTGGCCCACGCACAGCAGCAACTTCTGATGTCGTGTATTGGTGCGTGCCCTCGGCATCACTAGCGCAACCCAGTTACTGTGGCGGAACGATCCAGAGGTTGGCTTCCACGTTAAGTAATGCGACTCGGTTCCGTTTGACTGCCAGCATACACTCTGACATCAACGCCTGACTTCACTTGGCCACAGAGATCTTGACCTCGCTCTCAGCTCTCAACGGTGGCAGCGCGATGGCCCTCGGCCCTCAACACCCTGTTCAATCAAACCAACTGAGCGAACGTCTTCACTAGACCCCGCACTGCAGAGTATGAGTGCACAGGAGTTACGTGCATCGTTCTATCACGTATTGTCGCAGCGTCTTTTCCTAGTGCCCAATCACGCTTGCACATATTTTCTTTTTTTTTTGCAATCGAGATCCTAATCTGGAATTTCGACAACTTGCACGCAGACAAAATCTATCGTATCAATCAGCTGTTGGACTCCTCGTTCGGACAGGTTTGGCACAGCAAGGTTCAATAGCCACCCAACCGACAACTCGCAGATTTTAATTCATTTACACAGTGAATGCAATTCAATTTCCAACAATTTACCATGCGACTGGTTATGGCACCGTGATCCCTCACAAAATTCTCGCTGCGATTTTCGGCTCCGCCCTACAGTGTTAAAAATAACGATCCTCGGCTCTCTGCAAATTCCCTTTTACGACAACCAAAAAGCATGGAGCCATAAATCTGGGCATCTAATGTTTATTAATAATGGCACCATTATACTCGGCTGCATTATACTTGGTTGTTTATAAGGTTTGCGGCCCCCATTCAACTTGCCTTTAGCCAACAGAAATATGCAGGTTCGATCTTTAATGATCTTCTTGCAAATAAGGATTACACCCAGTTCACCTGAAATGAAATATTATTCCGATACATTCTCCTTCGGCACCTTTGAAGGTAATCCACAAATCTGCGTTTAGCAATAAACCCTCAGGCTGGCAAGACCACCAGCTCTGATACCACTGTAATATCCTGAAAGGGATATTTTAACTAAAAATGCAGAAGTAGACTTGAGCAGGAAAATAAATGGAAATAAACAAACAGCCACCAATATAACACAATGGATGCAGATAAAATCACTGAGCCATTTTATTAATCCATGGTAAAAAGTACATCAACATAAAGGAACATCGAAACCTGAGCTTGCCAAGCAAGCGGAGCAAACCCAGAAAGATCTCTGGCCCAACTGATGAATGACACTGGCAATGATGTAGAGGACTCAACAAGAAGACTACTACAAATCGGCTACGGCAAAAGCTGTCACTGAACTCATTGAAGCACAAGTTGAATATCTGAATGATCCTCACACCAATCCCTGAAGCTCTGCGAAACTTCTGAATGAAGTCTCCTCAAGAGAGTTGGGTTTTCATCCAACACTCACAAATCACCCGAGGGTTTCCGTCCTAGGGCTACGGCTGAAGTAGAGAACCACGGTCTCACACCTCTCATACAATAAAATAACATGATCCCAAAGATATCCCCCAATGGCCTCCTCCCTTTCTTTTATATAACTCTTGGAGCCTTCTAGAGCATTATTTTATTATTATTTCATGGAGCACTTTTCCCTCTTATTAAAATATTCCTTTTTAATGTAGAAAAGGGTAAATCAACTACCACGCCTCCTCTGGTCACTGAAACCCGTGTCCAACCGTCCCACCATGTAGGTATCCTCGTCTCGGTTCCAATGAGCTATTACACTAGGTGTTCCATCATGAATTCCTCCCGGAATGCCACCATGAGCGTTCCATCATGAATTCCTCCCGGAATGCCACCATGAGCGTAATCAGCTGAGAAGCCTAGAAATAACTCAAATTTCCGAAAGTTGTCGGAATCTAGGTTGCGGGGAAGCGTCCCCCCCCCCTTCGTTCCCGTTTCCGAAACGTGCTCCGTGCGGGAGCATTTTGGGAGCGTTCGGAAACGTGCTCCCGAAAACGCTTCCTGAGGAGAGCGTTTTCGGGAGCGTGTTTCCGAACCTATTAAAACGCTCCCTATTTTTTCGGGAGCGTTTCCGGAAACGCTCGAGAGCGAATGCTCCCTGACCACTTCTGGCGTTTAAAAAACGCTTCGGGAGCGTTTTTTAAACGTCGGAAGCGCTCAGGGAGCGTTCGCTCCCGAACGCTCCCTGGAACAAAAAACGCTTCCTGCTAGGCGGAAATTTTTTTCAATGAAAAAACGATTTGTTTAGGGCCAGAAATGGGTTTTAGGGCTGATGTGGAGGTAAGAGAAGCATTGACATTTCATGGTAATGTGAAGTAAAAGTGACATTTCCTTTATTTTTCATTTTCATCCTTTTACTTAAATTTTTAACATTACCATGAAATCACTCAGGATGTTTAAGAGTGGTTTCGACCTCATTGGATTTCATATGGAGAAACTAGAATTTTAGGTTTCACTCAAAATTCAGCAGACTTAATGGTTTTCAGGGTTTCATGGTTTGGGAATTTGCAATGTTTCCATTTGATTCTATCATGTGTAAGGGTATGATATTGGCATTTGATCAAGAGCATGAAGCCCTTTAAGAACCTTGATGTACCCTTCAATCAAAGGAAAACAACTGGTTAGGCATGCTAATCTTTTTCTACCGCATTTTAAGGTTGAGGAGATGAACCCTTCACTCAAACCAAAATCATTGGTTAGGCATGTTAAACTTTTCCAATTTCTATCATGTTATAAGGTTGAGCAATCCAAGTCTGAAGACTTTGAGCTAGATGATGTTTATGTATCTCTTGTTGATGATCCCATTTCTAGTAGCGATGAATCAATGATGAGTTTCATGAGAGACCATGTTGCTCAATGATTTGTGGTTTTGATTTCTATTTTTGCTACTACTACTACTACTAAAGTTGCAGAGGAGTTTTAGGAGTCCTCAAACTCTGAGCCATATTATTTATGTAGCTCATGTTGATGATCCCTTGTCTAGTAGTGGTGATGATTTTGATCATGATGAGGAGTGATCATGTTGTTGATCACTAATATGTAGTCTTGTATTAGGCCAATGGCCTCATAACTTGTAGCATTGCTTTTGGACTTTATGGGCCATTTGGAGCCTCATTGCTTATGTATTTTTCGATGATATGTATTGCACTCGGTGCCATTTTGATATATTCACCTTTGCATGGTATATAAATGAGCAAACTTTGCATATTTTGTCTCTATTGGCTTGAAATCATGGTTGCAAATCTTAAAAATAGTTTTTTTATTAAAAAATAATTATTTAATGTATTTTTTTTAAAACCGATTCATTAAGATCTGACCGCTCCTGGTTAGACCGGTTCCGGTTAGAAACCCAGTTCATTAGGTCCACCGATCCGGTCACCGGTTCCGGTTTTAAAAACTATGCTCACACAAATCCAGAAGTACAAGAGGGGTACATGAAGGCATTGGACAAGTTGGTACCTGACAGGGAGGAGTGTGCTAGATTGCGCCTTGAATTAGGCAAATACTTCAGTTGCACTGCTAACTTTGTTTCTTTCCATGCAATGGAAGACGGGGAGCGCGTATCAATGATATATATATATATATATATATAGCACTAGCACTGGCACTCCCAAAAAATCAAATATCAAGGAAAATCAATATCAAGGACTCAATCACAATGATATACTACCATCTACTGGTAGCAGTGCGGGTGCCAGTGCCAGTGCTAGTATATATCAACCTATATATATATCAATGAGCGTTTTCGGGAGCGCGTTTCAATGAACGCTCCTAGTGCCAGTGCTAGTATATATCAACCTATATATATATCAATGATGATAAATGTATATTGAATTTTGAAATCAATGAATTAATGATGATAAATGTTAGATATTGAAATTTGAAATCAATGATGATAAATGTTATATATTGAATTTTGAAAGCTTGAAACCTTCAGATTGATGATTCGCGAGACTCAAGAGTCAATATGTTGTATGCTTCCAACTTGTGGGCATGGTTGATAAAGATTATAACTTCTAGATGATTGATGTTATATGATTCAATCTATGTTTTTATGTTTTTTATGTCTAATTCATCATTCTACATGTTTTTGTTGACATATATGCATCAAAATATAAAAAATAATATATATATATATATATATATATATATATATATATATAGCGCTCCGACGCTCCCGGGCAGGCTTTTTAAAAATGGCGCTCCGCTTCGCTCCCGCTCCCTTCCAAGTAACCTTTGTCGGAATGCACCGGAACGAAAGCCAAACTGCTCGGATGATGGAATATATCAAGCGAATGCCACTTGACCACATAGAAATTCCTCAAAACTCCTCCAAAAATCCCCTGGGCCCGCTGATGATACCAACTTGTACCTGTGACCGGTCTGCTCCTAACTCTGGAAGTCCATCCTAGCCCTGTCATAGGTGACACCAAAAAAAGGAATATTACGAGTCGAGATTTTCTAGGAGATTGCGGTTCTAGCGGAGGAACTGAACTTTCGAGGAGGAGATTGATTCGAGAGAGGAGGTGACGCGGTCCATAGAGATAGGTCCCCATGTAGGCCTACACGGCTAATGCGCAAAAGGTAGTGTTATCACAAAATTAGACCTGATAGGTTGCTCATCAAACTAATCTTGTGCAACTATTTCAAACCAAGCTTTTTGTTGAGGCTTAGCCTCCTCAACCTGAGAGGGCTCTCTCAAGGGTTACTAATTTTGAATAAAATTGAAGATGGCTAACTCTATGTGTGACCATAAACAGATAAATGATTGAATTTGGTTGTAAATCACATTAGCAAGAGTATATTGGGCTTATGGACTCATTATAGCTTTAGTAAAACCAAACCATCTACTTAGCATGGAAGTTGAGGCATGTTAGAGTTTTAGTCAAAAGATACACATGTGAAACAGTAAAAACACAGTCAATTTGCCTACATAGGAAGTCAGAGCATCAAGGTTGAATTCTAAGTAAACATAAGAAAATACCATTGCAATAGACAGTAAAAGGATGCAATAGAACAAACACATACTAAAACTCTATTGAATCTCAAGTTGGCTAAGTAAAATTATCTGTATTAAAGCTGAAAACAGTCACTTACAGTAAACACAGTCTTTTTTGCTAAAAATGTTCAACCTTCTCTAATTTGACTCCTTGATCCTTTATAGATCCTTTACATCATAAGATAAGCTTATTCCCAACTTAGATACATCGAATTACTATCTTTGACACCTATCCTAACCATATAACATGGTATTTATTACAAAGACAATTGTAAACCTAGTACAGAGTCCTATTACAAATAGAATTAGAACTCTTTAACTCTACTCATAACAACTTTAACTAAACTTGATTACATCATTTTCCACCTGTATCTCCATAAGGTCGAATCTTGATGATGAGCTCCAACCTATTATGACCATAATGCTGATGATGTTGATCTCCTGCAAACTAGGAAACTGTTCCCCTGTTTTTAGGCTTAGGATTCTTTAAGTTTTTTAAACACTCTGACCACGATGAACCCATAACTTTGAGGCTATCTACTGTCAGGAACTAGAGTAGAATATGTCCAAATCATCCCCATGTGTCGGCTATACAAAATTCACTTCGAACTACGCAAAATAGTCAAAACACACCTGCACTACGAAAATAGCACAGTTTCATAGCGCTTTTCTTAGCGCAGGCCTTTAACTTATTTGCCTTCAAAATTTGGTCTCCTGCTTTTGGGATTATGTGCATATTCACTTAACACACCTTCCTTATAATTCTCAAGCCAAAATTTACAAGTCTACTCTTCAAAGATTTAATGAAAAGGGTGAAAAATGCCGCTACAACAGTTTCGTAGCGCATTTCACCCTTTTTGCACTGTGTGCGCTACAAAAATGTTGTGTAAGCAGTTTTAACGAAATTTTCTTCAAAATTTAAAACAAAAAGGTGCCAAAATTCAGAAAATCACTAGCTTCATCAAAACCATCAGCCATATGAACTAAAACATAACTTTCATAAAGTTTATTCTTCATTTTCCCTTTGAGTTTTCTTTGAATTTGACCAATTACACACCTTTGTTTTAGTTCATCTGGAACATTTTCACTAACCATCAAAGCCATCAGCCATATGAACTAAAACATAACTTTCATAAATTTTATTCTTCATTTTCCATTTGAGTTAGCTTTGAATTTGTTATTTTGTACCTTTGTTTTTTAGTTTATCTTGAGACATTTTTAGTTGTAGTTCCAAATCTTCAACTTGGCCTCTTAGCCTTCTATTACTGGCTCTCAAATGAGTATTAATCACTTTGATAAATCTTGCTTCTTTGATAGCTGGCACTGTCCATGTGAAAAACTGCTCTGCAGCACTTGGAATTTCAGACCTAGAAACAGTTTGGCCTTCCCATACTGCTTTCATCCTCTTGAATTCTATTTTCTCAATGATGTGATTTTTGGCTCTTTTCTTCATCTTAGCAATCTCTTGTTTTGATGATGTCAATTTCTCCTCAAGCCTTCTATACTTTGTCAATTCTTCTTTCTATTACATGTGTTCTAATTAGCATTGCTAATTGGAATATTTCATTTTGTTTTTATTTTTGCCGCTTTAGCTAAAAATAATAAATAAAGTGAGAAATAAGAGGGGTCATCTCCCTTTATAAAATAAAGTGCTTTCCTAGTTGATTGACGTTGTAACTTAAAGGGGTGGCCTTGGGGGTCCACACGTGTATGAGGGGAGGCCTCACGCTGACCCAAGGGTAACTGCGCAGGCCAAGGAGGGTGAAGGACGCAGTTAAGGTTTTGGAGGGAGTTTAGTACTATAAAAGGAGGGGTTTCCACTTCATTTGGCATGTTTTGATTTGATATTGATATTGAGAGCTAGACTTCTGTCTACTTCAGCACGCCGGTTGTTTAGTCGGTCTGCAGCACTGTTTAGTGCAACCGAGTGTCTCCGTGCGGAGATCTCACCCTTAGCCTCGGGGGACTTCGAGTGCCTGCCCTGATAAGGTTATTTTCTGAGCATCATCCTTCAGTTTCAGTGGTAATTTGCAGTAGTTTCTGGTGGAGATTTGGCAGAGGAGATACCCCCTTCTTGAGACTGCGCAGATCCAGGGAGATAGGACGCAGATCCAGAGAGATAGGACGCAGATCTGGATAGGGAGGACGCAGATCCAGCAGATCAAGGCAGAGAGGACGCAGATCTGGATAGGGAGGACGCAGATCCAGCAGAAGGGACTCAGATCTGGATAGGGAGGACGCAGATCCAGTAGATCCAGCTCTGGAGGACGCAGATCTGGAGAGATAGGACGCAGATCTGGATAGGGAGGACGCAGATCCAGTCAGGGAGGAAGCAGATCTGATGAGCAGGGTCATTGTGTGGGGTTTTGGCAGCGTTTTTCAGTGTTTCCAGCCCTGAGGAGTTTGGTTATCTCATCTGGAGGATTTGTGGTTGGATTCACCCCTTCTTGCCAGCGTTTCATTTGGCTTCTGCGCTGTCACTAGCAGAGACAGCGTTTTCACTGGTGAGGGTTTGATTGGTGGTGGAGCATCAGCTTCACATTTTCTGGGGTTTGTCTGGAGGATTGAGATCAGCCATCTTTCCAGTCTTCAGTTCATAGTTCCGGTGCATTGCTGCAGCAGTTTTCCATAGCAGTTTCTTCAGCCAGATAGGACGCTGTCCCTATTGCAGCCATTATTTGTTCTGAGAGGGTCTCCACTTGCCTAGGGCAAGGATAGGTGCACTCATTCTGATTATCTTGTACTCCTACATATGTATTCTCAGATTAATAAAATGGCTTAGTGTTCTGGCATTCAATGTGTACTTGTTCCATATTCTGGTTCCGGCATTTTGTTTTATATATCTGTCTGGCATATTTCTGTGTATTACTGGTTATTTCCCTTTGGGGATATTACAGTGGTATCAGAGCATAATTCTGGCTCAGCCTGTGGTCTATGACATCGGGAAAGAGATCATACAGAGCAATAGCAGTTGCAATACCAAAAACGCAGTTGGAAAAAGGGCCAAAATGTAAAGGGTCAAATTTTGAAGTTTGGAATTAGGAGAAACGTTTTCTGGGTTTTTCTGGGTTTTGGACAAGGATCACCTTCCCAAATTCTTGGAATTTTCTGAGTAGTTTTCAGTGGGTAAATCGGAGGTCGAAGTTAAGCAGCAGTATGGTTTTGCAGCAGCCGTGCAGTTTCTGAGGAGCCTGTAGACACATAGCAGAAGAGCTGATGGCAAGTGATGATTTTGAGAGGAGGTATAGAAAGGCATTCCAATACATACAGGAAGTGTCACAGAGACTCACTGCGCTGGAGGCTAGGCAGCGGGAAACCCCAAGGGGATTTCGGATTGGTGAGGGGTCAGGCACGTCCCACCATTTGCGGGAGCATGATGCCACTCAGCATATGGCATCACATACACCCACACGCCCTACCATGCCTACCTTCTTGCCAGAGGACGCAGGGACAGCAGCACAGCGAGAGATAGATCTGGGTCGGATTTTTGCAGAGTATCAGGCTTTCGGACAGGCATTCATGGATTCTCTCCCCTTCGAGAGATATCTCCATATCCAGTATGGCATTAGACCCTGTGATCATCACAAGGGGCACAGGCACCACCGTGATGACCATCGCGCAGCTAGCAGATTCCATCTACCGACATTTGACGGGTCATCCAGGCGCTCAGAAAAAGCTTGGGTGGACAAGTTGGATACCTCTTTCCAGCTTGACCGAGTATCGGAGAGGAAAACCATTAAAATGGTTACCTCACACTTGGAGGATGAGGACACACAGGATTGCAGGGAGTTCGAGGATACACCTAGTGAGACACAGAACTCACCATCATTAGAGACCTCCTTGACCGTGCCGGTTGATATCGTAGTGGAGGAGGTAGAGCCATCCACTGAGGTGATGACTGGAGCCATGTCCGAGTCTTCGGGTGGTAGCGGCACACGACAGATGGGTGAGGTATCAGGAGATATATCCACCATCGATGAGGCACTAGGAGATACAGAGGTCTTGGATGATGGTCGCAGACAGCAGTATCATCGGCTTCGGACGGACCTTCGAGTTTTGAGGGAGAAGGCCACGTCAGTACGGGAGACCATTTTGTTGCAGGACCAGGAGCTGGAGGGTATGAGAGCGACTTGTGCCAAGTCGGCGGCCAAGTTGGTCCGCATTGGGGAGCAGCTGGATTCCCTGATGGTACAACCAGAGGGCACGTTGGAGCGTCAGATCATTCCCCTTCAGGCATGCATGGATGGGACTAGCAGTGTTGTTGGGTCATCTCTTTCCGTTGGAGAGAGAGAGGCAGAGCCACCTAGTCAGATCTCATATGTTGACTTGGATAGCAGTATGAGACGATCAGAGTTGCACAGGGTACAGCATCCATATGTTGAGGTTGGATGGAGAGAGATTTTGAGTTGGTACTCGGTGGAGCGGGCTATGGAGATAGTGGTGGACCCAGGTGCAATTTAGCGGGAGTTCCTAGGCGTTGAGCATACAGGGACCCCAGATTGGCATTGGGATCCAGGTGGGATCACCTATCATTTCCCAGGCGGGTCGGCTGACTATGCCTTGGAGAGTACAGTTGGCCTAGTAGCAGAGCATGTGCAGTTTGGGTCAGCTCCAGTGGCCAACCAGTTTATGGGTAGAATCCCTAGGTTGTTTTGGTATGACACTCGTACACGGGATCACGGGGTGGTCAACATACCTTGGCAGGAGTTTGTCGGAGGAGGTGGCATTGGCAGGCCACCAGATGGCACCTTGTATGGGGCCAAGGATTCTTCACCTTTGTGTGGGGCACAGAGGACGCAGCGGAGCCGATCAGTGGTGGTAACACTACTGACCCATAGGGAGATTCACTTCTCGGACCCCTCGAGGAGGATTTGCAGTGATGATCCATTTGTCGGCGGGTATAGTGATACGACGGTGGAGATGATGTTACCGGTTGATGGTAGTTGGACATGTAGAGGCACAGCTCTATGTCATCACATCCAGGGATGTGTGGGAGCCTCTAGCATTGAGCGGTGGATTGTCGGTGGACATGGAGTAGCATGGTGGTGTACCATAGTGTGTGGGACTGTATTGTGGAGTAGGAGTATCCTACATCACATTGAGAGCATGCGGAGCGTGACCGATGCCTGGACACAGTCAGGGCACGAGACGGTACAGGGTGCTACAGCAGTAGCACATGGTATCCAGCAGCATACCGAGGTATGCCTCAGTGTGCAGTGGCATGTCGAGGAGTGTATGGATGATCAGTGGTATGCGAGGGCATACGGTGCTACACAGCAGGGACTTAGAGCATTGCTTCGAGAGAGACTCATGGATAGGGACATCGGGCTTACCTTTGGGAGTAGTTCACCCAGGATCGATGGAGAGACAGAGGAGCGATACTTGGCAGTATCTGTGGGGACTCACACACCTGACTCGCTTCGACATCACTCACAGGTACAGTTAATTATGTTTTCGATCTTTGGCACTTTGGGCGTGAGCAGCAGGGTATGCGAGGTTCACCCAAGATATTTGGATGACACTCAGTACACTAGGCGAGAGACTTCTCAGCAGTGGCACTGGGTTGGTGCGCTAGTTGACAGCCACAGGTTGGGGGATGAGATGATCCTTTGCAGAGGTGGTGCATCAGTCATCACTGAGCCTACGCTTGGGGAGCAGGTCATGAGGGAGACATGCATCATTTTCCCCTCAGGGCATGTCGAGATCATGCATGAGCAGAGGATACGGGGTACAGCAGAGGTAGTATCCCAGTATGTGTCTGGGCTCCAGACACTGTATCGACACGTTGTCGAGAGGGTGGATGGCATGTTCGATGCGGATGAGATGGCGGAGGTAGAACAGGAGGGCATTCCTTCTGTATGCCAGGGTGAGGACTCCTTTTCACATGAGTCCATAGGATCAGTTGAGGTCGCTTCTGGGGAGCGAGGGCAGTCATGCATGGATGGTGACAGTAGACCGGAGCTATATACTAGTGTCCACGGTGAGCGGTCAGCTGCATTGACATCGAGTACGGTGACAGCTGTTACAGATCCATATCCTCTGGAGGTGTTGGAGGTTGATGGGATTGTTATGCAGGGGGCTAGTAGACAGCAGGAGCTGTTGGATATGTTGGAGCATCCATCTTTGGGTTGACACTGGGATGAGGCGCAGATAGATGTACTCGCAGTCAGCAGAGCTGCAGCGTTTTTAGTGGGTAGCACTCTCCAGGAGTACATCGATGGAGCTTGCAGCATACCTTGCCCACTTTTTCCCATTATAGAGAGAGGGGCTTCCTTCTACAGGCAGCTTCCATTGACAGACAGGGTAGAGCAGTGGGAGTTGATTACAGGCTGGCGGCAACATCCCAGGCATGTTCCATATACCGTTGTTGTTGCTACATCAGATTCTTCTTCTAGGATGGACTGGCGGGAGATCATGAGTTGGTACCCTCTAGATGGTACGGTATTCTTCGTAGGGAGCACCGTCGAGCAGGGGCCCTTGGACATAACAGAGGTTATAGATTCCAGCTGGCAGGGCGGCACAGGACATCATTTCTTCAGCACTCCATCCCGATTTCAGGAGAGCAGGATCAGCATGGGATTGAGTCACAACTTGGATTGGAGAGGTGATGAGTTGGTATGCAGTTGGAGGGGTAGCATATGCAGCTACAGGTACAGCGCAGCAGGAGCCCGAGAGCATTGATGCTTGTTGGTGGTCTTCACCTCTTAGAGCATTGGTCATAGCCAGAGGCAGTGCACAGTCCGAGCCGTGGGACTTGTGCGATTATTGGCCACAGTGGCGATGGGATCTGGGAGGACTATTGGTTGGCTGGTACCGTGAGAGGCCAGTTTGGGATCCTGGCATTGAGATATCCCTTCGTATCAGGGTGATGCAGGAGACAGAGAGGTTTCAGTGGGACCCAGGCACATTTTGCAGTATTGGTGGGGAGCTTCAGCTAGAGAGTAGGCTTGTTCAAGCGTTGCTTGAGGACAAGCAATTTTTGCCGGATAAGGATGCCACTTGGGAGAGCGAGCAGATTTTACAGCATGCATCACTTCAGTTGCTTGAGGACAAGCAACGTTTTGCCGGGGGAGACTGTAATATTCCTAATTAGCATTGCTAATTGGAATATTTCATTTTTGTTTAATTTCGCCGCTTTAGCTAAAAATAATAAATAAAGTGAGGAATAAGAGGGGTCATCTCACTTTATAAAATAAAGTGCTTTCCTAGTTGATTGACGTTGTAACTTAAAGGGGTGGCCTTGGGGGTCCACACGTATATGAGGGGAGGCCTCACGCTGACCCTAAGGTAACTGCGCAGGCCAAGGAGGGTGAAGGACGCAGTTAAGGTTTTGGAGGGAGTTTAGCACTATAAAAGGTGGGGTTTCCACTCCATTTGGCATTATGGTTGATTTGATATTGATATTGAGAGCTAGACTTCTGTCTACTTCAGCACGCCGGTTGTTTAGTCAGTCTGCAGCACTGTTTAGTGCAATCGAGTGTCTCCGTGCGGAGATCTCACCCTTAGCCTCGGGGGACTTCGAGTGCCTGCCCTGGTAAGGTTATTTTCTTAGCATCATCCTTCAGTTTCAGTGGTGATTTGCAGTAGTTTCTGGTGGAGATTTGGAGAGGAGATACTTCTTCAGTGAGGTACTTGTGAGAGATCTCCAGGCTGTGAGACGCGGATCCGGAGAGATGGGACGCGAGATGTCTGGATAGGGAGAACGCGAGATCCGACGAGATCAAGGCGAGAAGGCCTTGAGATATGGATAGGGAGGACGCGGATCTCGGATCCGGCGAAGGGACTCCGTATCGGATAGGGAGGTCACGAATCCGTAGATCCGGCTCTGTAGGTTTTATGCGGGAGATAGGACGCAGATCTGGACAGGGAGGACGCAGATCCAGTCAGGGAGGACGCAGATCTGATGAGCAGGGTCATTGTGTGGGGTTTTGGCAGCGTTTTTCAGTGTTTCCAGCCCTGAGGAGTTTGGTTATCTCATCTGGAGGACTTTTGGTTGGATTCACCCCTTCTTGCTAGCGTTTCATCTGTCTTCTGCGCTGTCACTGGCAGAGACAGCGTTTTCACTGGTGAGGGTTTGATTGGTGGTGGAGCATCAGTTTCACATTTTCTGGGGTTTCTCTGGAGGATTGAGATCAGCCATCTTTCCAGTTTCCAGCTCATAGTTCCAGTGCATTGCAGCAGCAGTCTTCCATAGCAGTTTCTTCAGCGGATAGGACGCCTTCCCTATTGCGACCATTATTTCATTATCTGTTCTGAGAGGGCCTCCACTTTCCTAGGGCAAGGATAGGTGCACTCATTCTGATTATCTTGTACTCCTACATATGTATTCTCAGATTAATAAAATGGCTCAGTGTTCTGGCATTCTATGTGTACTTGTTCCATGATCTGGTTCCAGCATTTTGTTTTGTATATCTGTCTGGCATATTTCTGTGTATTACTGGTTATTTCCTTTGGGATATTACTATCCTTCATTATTCTGCTCACTGCATACTCTACTGCTGGTGATGAGAGGTCCACCACCTCTTTAGGTACTTTAACTTTTTCAATAGCCTCTTGGATCTCCTTACTATGTTCTTTGAGCCTTTTAGTATGCCTAGTCAACGGCTTCCTAGCTTGAAAGACAAAGGCTGCATTCTCATCTTCAAATTTCAATTTCTTTGCTGATTTCACTTTTTTCTGTTTATGTTCATCTGTTCCAATAAAATCAGCTTGCACAATAGGTGACTCTTCTATATCAATTGCATGTAAGATGTCATCTAAGTTGCCTTTCATCATTGAGCTGTAATCTGAACCTCAAACAATTGTTTTTCCTTTTGATGCTATTGCTTGACTTCTTGTCACTCTCTGGATTTCCTGCTTGATGGCCACTTGTTTTTGTTTAGCCTCTTTGACACTTTTTAAACTCTATCTTGCAGGTGAAGGAGTTTCCGCAACAAGTACTGGTGTCCTCTCTGATCTATTTTCAACCTGTTTCCTTGGTTTCAACTTTATAAACCTCTTTGCTTTAGTAACCACTGGCTGACTGGATTCTGCTACTGGTGGTGAAGGATTCCCTTTAATTTTAGGGTTCCTAACTGGGGTTAGAGTTTCCATTTCAAATCCATTCATAAACAAAAAGGAAGACCAATCCCTATTTATCTTCTGAAGCTCATTCAAAACCAATAATTTTATCAAACCATGGTGAAACAGATATGTTTCAGAGCCATCAGATTTGGTTTGGACTTTGTCAGCCATTTTGGCAAGGCTTCTATGCAAGTAAAATGGAAAATCTAGTGATATCATACCTGTGAAATGCAACAACAACTTGAAATGATAAGTGTAAACTTTATGATACCTGCCTTCACATGTGAAGTATCTTTGAATATTAAATAGCAGCTTTGCATAGTTGTCCTTGATACAACTTCTAGGTATTGCATTGTTCAGGTCCATATCAACATATTCAGGTTTCATAAATTCCTTGCATGGTTCCATGTCAAACCTAAAACCTTTAAACCAAGATTCCTGCCCTCTTGGTATCTCTGTCACAGAAGCTATGATCTCAGGTGTGACTGGTACATTTAACATTCCAATTTTGGTAGTGGTTCTACTGAAACGTAAGGCAAACTCCTTTGACACCTGAGTGTGACCACCCTGTAGTTTTTCACAAAACTGGAGACAACCTGCTTTGATGAAAGGCTCCATCACTGTTTGATCCTCAACTAAAGCTTTCACATTTTCAGGTTCATATCTTAGACAATGTCCTCCTCTATGAAATTTCTTCTCATCTGCCATGCTTCTTGAGAAAAACCTGTTAGCTTCTCTAGAATCTGTTAAATAGCCTCGCTTGATCATGCATGAACAACCTCGCTTGATAACATAGAACAGCCTCGCTTGAGAAAAAGGAACAGCCTCGCTTGATTATATTGAAGATAGCCTTGGTATAGAACAACCACAGGCTTAATTTTACTATTTCAGAGCTTAAACAGTTGAGTGGAGGCAAATGAAAACTGGAATGACTAAATTAGGCAAAAATTCAAATTTGAGATGTCACCTCATGACTAGATGATGCTTCATTGATATCCTATCATGACTATGATGATTGTAGGACAAGTAAGTACATCAAATCTGGTAACTAACTGACTCACCATACCCCTATCCTATCATTCCCCAATTGAATCTGACAAATTTTGGCTCATTTGACACGACAGCTAAGAAACCGCGCTTTTGTAGCGCTCACAATGTAATTTTTGCAATTTGCACTACGAAAGTAGCAGCGCTTTCGTAGCGTATTTCCTCTTTTTTGAACTAACAGCGCTACGAAACGGTGGATTCCTGGCTAATTGCAGAGATTTAGCCCGAAAATTAATTGAATGACCTTCAAATGAAAAATGTGAATATTTGACCATGGAATGGACCTCTAAATACCATATTTGAATTCAGATGATGAACATTAAACCTCTAAAAGCTATGACTTACCCTTAACCAAACTAAAATGACTTTCAGACCTATTTTAGACCATGATAAAAAACAAAGTTGACATACAATGTTTTGAAAAAAAAAAAATTGGTGATAACAGGTAGCACAGAGGGTTCTGGGGTTTCGCCAGTTAAGCTACCGGATCAGCCGAGAGTTGCCGTGTGAGGTAAAATCACAATATTTTTGTCTGTCGTGATTTCTCTGTACTAGATATAGCCACCAAGGCATCTAGAGATTGTATTCAGAAACCGCTACTTAATAATACAAACCCTCAGATCTGCGACACCGGTTTTCCTACAATTTCTGGGGACTTTCGTCCAAAATAAAGGTGTCCTATTTTGTAATGTAATTTACAAAACAGGAGAAGTAAATTCAACTAGTTGCAGTAGGATTCCTGAGATTGTTAGATCTAGGAATTTTCACATGGTATCAGATCGTTTGATGTGAAACAAGAAGAGCAAATATAGCATTGAAGTAAACGTTGAATTGTTGCAGCAGCAGCAAACCGAATCCCCAGAGGGATTGCGCAATTCTTTCCAGGAGGGCTAAATCTTTGAGGTTGTCTCTCTCTGAGTGAGTCGACAGAGAGGTAAGACATCCGGATTGAGATCTTTCCAAGGCAGAGGGAGCTACGGAGAGCCAAAGGGAAGCAGTTTTTCTACAAGCAGTTGTTGGGAAGAGAAGCATCAAAAGAAGAATAAGAAGAGCACGTAGTGGGGAATTCTTCCTCAGTGAGTTCCTTGCTGAGGAATTTAGCATTTTTCCAAGATCTAAGTTGTAGATCCAGGCAACAGATCTACAAGCTCCACTATGAGTGCATAAGCCTGACTAGTGCTGCACAGTGGGGGAAGAAGAGGAGCAATTCGACAGTTTACGACAGAAATGACATATGACGATCTTAGAGATCACGATCGGATGGAGGGTTCCTCCAACTATGTGATTTGGAAGGAAAGGATCAAATTCTTTCTAGACAAATATGATCTCAAGACATTCGTGGACAACGTGGTTGTTGTACCTACAGATCCAGATCAAAATAAAAAGTACAAGTCCAATATGTAAAAGGCCAAGAGAATTATCCTTGATGGTGTCAAGGATCATATAGTCTCTCATATCGCTGGCAAGAACATAACCAGGGAGATATAGGAGGCCTTGGCCCTGCTATACGAAGGAACTTCCGAGCAACGAAAGATTTACTTGGAGCAAAAGCTCTAGATGATCCAGATGCAGAAGGGGGAGCGCATTGCTTCATTCTTAGCAAAACTTCAGGAAATTTGTGACCAGTTGGCAGCCGTGGGATCCACCCCTAGTGCGACAACTATGGTGAGGTTGGCCCTTAACGCAGTCACCAAGGAGTGGCAAGTTTTTTCCAAAGTATCTTGGGAAGGGAAACACTTCCTAGTTGGGAGCAGATGTGGGCAACACTTCAGGAGGAAGAGTTGAGAAGAGATCTGATCAAGTGCAAACTTGACGGTAGCAGCAGGAACAGATTGAAGAATCCGGAGGAGGAGAATGCAGCCCTCGCATCGAAGGGACAACAAAGGAAACGGAAACAAAAGAGAGATGTTTCAAAGGTGAAATGCTTCAATTGTGTTGAGATGGGTCACTTTGCATCACAGTGTCCTTTGAAGAAAAATGACAAGGATGAGAAGCAGGATCCAAAAGTTGCAGCCGTGAAGATTGAGTAGGATGAGCTTGCCATGAGTGCTCACAGTTCTCTAGGAGAGAAATGGGGCGACATAGAACTATAAGTTCACCTTGAACTTTAGTTGGCAGGATCCTTGAGGAGCCCACCTCTTGGATCACAACCTTGTTACGAGCGCCCATGATTAGCAGTAGCGGGATGGAGAAGTTTTCAGTGGGAGCCGAGGAGTGATGGAGCGACACTTGCAGCAGGTAGCAAGGCCTACTTCTAGAGCAACACAGAACAGAGCAGCAACAACGTAGATCAGAGCAGCCGCAACGTAGTGCAAAGTAGCAGCATCGAAGTGCATCAGAGGGATAGCGCAGTAGCTATCAGCAGTCAACTTCTTCAACATCGAGGTGCATCCACTGAACGCTTGTTCAATTTTGGGTGGTTTCCAGTTGCTTCTCTCAGCAGCTGAGTTGCAGTGCAAAAGCACTGTTAGTAGTGGCAGTGCTAGCAGCATGGTAGATGCAACACTTGAGAGGGAGCTGTAGTACGGATGCAACACACTGGCAGTGGCAGTGTCATGGGAAGCAGTACAATTGCAACAGTAACGTAGTGGTTGGTGGACAACTTGTCAAACATCAGCGGCGCAGAGGATGCTTCAGGGTCAGAGTAGTATGCAGCAGGCATGTTGTTAGAGCACTTTCCTCGCTAAGAGGGAGTGTTAATTTTTGGTAGCATCGAAAGTGCTCTAAGTCTCGAAATTTGTGGAGAGGATTAGACACTGGTATTCCAAATAACCTAGAAACCTTTCGGGAAAATTTCACTCGAAATATGTTTTATTGTAAAAATTAATTATTTTAATGGGGACCCTATGTCTAAACTTAGGGAAATTAAATAATTAAAGGGTATTAATAAAACCGAGTGTGAATGTTCTAGAAAAAGCAAAGATCAAGTCAAGTTATAATCTTTGTCATTGATTAGAGATCTAATCTCAATCGTTGACGTCTCAACGAGAAGACTATAAAGGTAGACTTGAGGGTCATTTGGAAAGACATACCGAGTGAATCAAGTGATTGAATTCTTCTGACGGAGCAAGTGCTTGGACGAAGATTAGATCTAAGTGATTCTAGCCTAGTGAGGGGCAGAGACAATTATTGGTCGGAGAATTTTCTCTGGGACCAAGAATACAAAGCAGAAAGACAACAGAACAAGCAGAGGAAGCAGCGCAACCTCCAAAGGGTGTGACGCAGCACACAGAAGGGGTGACGCAGGCCCATGCAGGGCCCACACAGAGGCAGCGCAATGTTTTCGAGAAATAGTCTGAGATTTGTTGGGAGATCGGGTATCTGAGACGAGAGGACTGGAACTAGACTTTCCAAGGAGAAGATCGATCTGAGAGAGGAGGTGATGCAGTCCACAGAGGTCCCCACGTAGGCCTACGCAATTACTGCACAAAGGTAATGAAGAGGGTGTTGGTGTTTCACCAATTCAGCTACCGAATCAGTCTAGACTTGCAGTGTGAGGTAAACTCATAATATTTTTGTCTATCATTGTTTCTTTGTATTGGATAGCCAACAAGGCATCCAGAAATTGTATTCATAAACTGCTGCACCAATTTTGCCGCATTGGGTTTTTCCGGGGACTTTCGTCCAAATAAAGGTGTCCTATGTGTGATTTGTTCTTTGCTCAGTTTCCTTGTTTCAGAACCATAAAACATTAAGTATTGGTTGCTTCAGTAATTTACTTGTAATATTCCCAATTAGCAGCAACGAATTGGAAATATTAATTTTGATCAATTTTGCCTTATATAATTAAATTATAAATAAAAGTGAGTAGAGGGGGACATAACTCACTCTAAAAATAAAGTGTACTCCCTAGTAGACACAACGTTGTAACTTAAGTGAGCCAAGGGGGGCCAAGAGACCACGTAGAGAGGGGACGCACGTAGACACATGGAGGGACTGCGCTGGTTGGGTTGAGCACATGGCAAAGGGATGCTACATTAGAGGAGGTGGGCCTTAGGGTTTGAGAGAGGCCAACGCTATAAGAGAGAGGAGAGCCTCCTCATTTTGTTCATTCGTTGTTGATGATATTGAGCTGGTCATTTTGACTTCTTGAGCACGCTGATTGTTTAGCCTGTCTGCAGCATTGTTTAGTGCATTGAGTGTCACCGATCGGAGATCTCGCCCTTAGCCCCGAGGGACTTCGAGTGCCTGCTCGGGAAAGGTAGTTTCTTCAGCATTTTGTGGGAGGATTGGTGTTTGGGTTTTGTTGCGGAGCTGTGCATTTAGAGACTGTGCAGTCATTGAGAGGGAGGACGCGGTCCATTCAGGAGGAGCTCCAAACTGAGTTTCTTGCAGTGGTTTTGAGCCTGGAGATCGAGCAGAGGATCAGCCTTTGACTTTGGGAGGATTTTGGTGGAGTTTGAGGCCGTATTTCAGTTGTTCCTATTCAGCCTCTACGCAGAGCCTTGGAGGGCAGCGTAATTCCCCAAGGTGGTGATTTTCGGGGGTCAGCCATTTCAGATATGATTTATGGGTTTTGCTGTAGTTGATGAGTAGAGGTGGATTCCAAATTTTGAGCTCATTCCGGCGAGGGGATCAGCCCCAAGTCATCAGTTCAGTTCAGCAGTAGCAGCTACACGGCAGTTTTCCAGCAGCTAGGACGTAGTTCAGAGAACAGCCATTTCTTGATATTCTGAGAGTATTTCTTCACCTGCCTTGAGCAAGATTATGTAATATTCCCAATTAGCCTTGCTAATTGGAATATTGCATTTTTGCTTTATTTTGCCGCTTTAGCTAGACATAATAAATAAAGTGAGAAATAAGAGGGGTCACCTCACTTTAGTCACCTCACTTTATAATAAAGTGTTCTTTTCTAGTAGATTGACGTTGTAACTTAAGAGAGGGGGCCTTGGGGGTCCACATGAGTATGATGGGGGGGGGGCATCGGGGGGTGACGAGGTAAGCTGCGCGGTGGCGAGAGGAGAGTTAAGTTTTGGAGGAGTTTGGCATTATAAAAGGAGAGGTTCTGCCTCATTTGGATCAACCGATGAACTGGATATTCTTGTTGATATTGGACTTATGCCTTGACCTTGGGTTGTTTAGTCGGTCGCAACCTTGTTTAGTGCACGAGTGTCTCGGTCGGAGATCTCCAACCTCGGGGGACTTCGGTGCACCTTGCAATGAGGTTATTTACCGGGTGCACCCTTAGCCCAGGAGGACTTCGAGGTGCCGCCTAAAATGAGAGGACTGATACCGAGTACATCTTTCGATTTCGGTAGCGAGTAGCGAGCGGTCGGTGCAAATGTTTGGAGAGGAGGAGCCCTCTTGTGGTTGCCACGGTTCGGAGAGGGAGGACGTGTCTCATCGGGGAGAGAGGACGATCAATCCGGGGGGAGGTGAGGACGCTGTCCCAGGGAGGACGCAGTCCAGATCTGAGCAGAGAAAACGCTGTCCAGGAGGAGGAAGAACGCTGATCAGTCTGGGAGTGAGGACGCTGTCCATTTCTGAAGAGAGGGTTGCAGATATTGTATGTTGCAGATATGAAGGTATAGCACTAGATCCAGCTTGGGAGATTGCAGATCTGAGGGGATATTAGCAGATCTAGCCTAGATCTGAAGAGATAACATCAGATCCAGCCTTGGAGGCTGCAGATCTGAAGACATATTGTCAGATCCAGCATAGATCTGAAGGTTTGGTAGCAGATCTGATCTCGGAGGACGCAGATCAGGAGGAATAGGACACAGATCTGATTGGAGGCTTCAGATCCAGCAGATCTGAGCATTCAGGAGGCAGAACCACCAGGTAGGACGCTGATCTGGGGAGCAGGCTTATGTGAGAGGGCTCAACAGCGTTTTTCTAGCCTTCAGTAGCTGATCTACCTGTCTGGAGTTTTTGGTGCCTAGTGCTTCATCTGTTTCTGCGCTGTCACTAGCAGAGACAGCGTTTTTCCTTGGTGAGGGTTTTGGAGTTGAGATCAGCTGTTTTCCAGTCTTCAGCCTTCAGAGCAGCTAGGACGCTGTCCTTGTTGCAGCCATTATTCTGTCTGAGAGGGTTTCCACTTGCCTAGGGCAAGGATAGGTGCACTTACTCTGATTTTCTTGTACTCCTCTCTATGTACTTTCAGATTAATAAAATGGCTCAGTTTTCTGGAATTCTATGTGTCATTATTCAGTGATCTGGTTCAGCATTGTATTTTCTTTATCTATCTGGCATATTTCTGTTTATTACTGGTTATTTCCCTTTGGGGATATTACAGTGGTATCGGAGCATAGATCTGGCTCAGCCTGTGGTGCTAGCAGTCTATGACGTCCAGGGGTAACCCCCGTCTCTTCGGGGGAAGTGATTCAGATTCAGAGGCAGAACAGCGGAATCCAATGGAGGCCATGTTTGCGAAGTTGACTGAGAAGATGGATGCATTCATGCAGGATGTAACCAAGAAGATTGCAGAGGGGACACAGAGAGAACCCCCTAGGGTTTTCCAGGTGGGGGAAGGATCGGGCGTGTCTAGTTGCATACCGGATGCTATTCCCATTGTGACAGCACAGAGGGTCGATTCCACACCCACGCGACCTACCATGCCTACCTTTCCGGTAGAAGAAGAGGAGCAGACAGCACCAAGAGATGGGGGTCTAGCTCAACATGCGACTCTGTTTGCGGATTGGCGGAGTATGGGACAGGAATTCATGGATGCTTTTCCTTTTAATCAATATATCCAGTTCCGATGTGGTGGCAAATCTTATGATCGAAACAAGGGGCGTGGCTCCCACCGTGATAGTCACCGTGCAGCAAGCAAATTTCATTTGCCGATGTTTGATGGTTCACAGAAGACTACGGCCAAGTCTTGGGTGGAGAAACTAGACCTCTATTTTCAGCTTAACCAGATGCCAGAGAGGGAGGCCATTAAGATGGCTGCATTACATCTAGAGGGTGAGGCCCAGAACTGGTGGTTCCATGGGTTGACAACACTGGGACATTCCGCAGTGCCCACATATGCTGAGTTCACCAGGAGAGTGGTGGAACGTTTTGACAGGAAGGACCCGGATTAGCCTTTCCTTGAGCTGACCAAGCTCAAACAGACGGGGAGTGCAGAGGCATACATCTCAGACTTCTTGAGGGTTTCAGTGATGGTACCTGACTTATCAACAACTCGGATGATCACGATGTTTGTAGAGGGGCTGTCAGAACCACTTCGTGGCCTAGTCCGGTCGAACAAACCGGCTACACTACAGGATGCTATCATTAGGGCCCGTGACCTACAAGATGTCTTGCCTAGGACTCGGCCACCTTATCCCCAGAGACAGGCTTTCCAGCCTAAGGGTAAGGACACGAGGGTTCCGCCTCCCAAGGCGAATCCAGGACGAGGACAGTATGATGATGAGGCCAGGAGAGAGCTGAGACGGAAGCGATTATGCTTCACCTGTCAGGAGCCATGGGCACCAGGACACAAGTGTACGGCAGGGAAGGCACATTTCATAGAGGTCTTCTCCGAGAGCAGCGGAGAAGAGGATGAGGGGGATGATGAGGAGACAGGAGGTTGTTATGCAGCGCAGAGTACCTTACCACCTCCACCTTCCGATGCAGGTGGGGCCTCATTCACACCTACAGGGGGAGCTCTAGCAGCGTTACGAGGAGTCCCCAAGTATCTGACATTGCGCGGACAGAGAGTCTCGGTCTTATTCGACAGTGGGGCTACCCACAACTTCATTGATGCCCAGATGGTTGCACGGAGAGGCATACCGACAGAGGGTTTTGATGGGTTTTCCGTTTTGGTTCCAGGAGATCAGACCATGGCTTGTGCTCGATATGTACCAGAGTTATCAGTGACGATGGGCACCTATACATTGACCGATCACTTCTTTGTGGTGGACATTCCGGACACCAACATGATATTGGGAGTTCAGTGGCTTATTACTCTGGGAAAAGTCACAACAGATTGGAAGGCCTTGGAGATGGAGTGGGATGATCCCAAGACGGGGAAGCATGAGAAGATCCGAGGGCAGAACACATACCCACCCCAGACAGTATCGGCACACAGCATGGAGGCGACATTCCGCAGGGGAGATATAGAGTGGGCAGTCGAGTTGCGGGCTTCAGAGGTAGTAGATACAGGACGGACGGTACACCCTGATCTACAGACTCTTCTCGACAGATATGCGGTAGTTTTTGGAGATATTCCGCCAGGAAAGCCACTGGATCGAGGGTTTGAGCACACGATCGAGTTGGAGCAGGGGATACAGGCGGTAATCACCACACCGTATAGGCATCCCAAAGCCTATCGTGATGAGATAGAACGGGCCATTCAGGAGCTGCTGGCCCTTGGGCACATTCGACCCAGCACCAGTCCTTTCGCTTCTTCAGTAGTGCTGGTGAAGAAGAAGGACGGCACATTACGCATGTGCATTGATTACAGGGCTTTGAATAAAAAGACCCTGAAGAACCGGTACCCCATTCCCAGGATCGATGAGTTGATGGATGAGTTGAGAGGAGCACGGTTCTTCTCAAAGATTGATTTGAGGTCCGGGTACCATCAGATACGCATGAGGGAACAGGACATTCCCAAGACTGCTTTCAGGTGTCACTATGGGCACTTTGAGTTTCTGGTCATGCCGTTTGGGCTGACCAATGCACATGCTACTTTCCAGTCTTGTATGAACCATATTTTCCGGGATCACCTGAGGAAGTTCGTGTTGGTTTTCTTTGATGATATCCTTATATACAACAGGACCTGGGAGGAGCACCTCCAACACATTGAGACGGTCTTGCATATTCTGGAGGAGCAGCAGTTCTTTGCCAAGCTCTCCAAGTGTAAGTTTGGATTGACAGAGATGCTGTATCTGGGACACATCATAGGAGTGGACGGGGTGAGAGTCCACGAGGAGAAAATCTGGGCTATCAGGGACTGGCCAGAGCCGCGGAATGTAACATAACTGAGAGGGTTCATTGGTATCTGTACTTACTACAGGAAGTTCGTCAAGGGCTTCTCACAGCTGGCAGCACCCCTCACGGAGCTGACGAGGAAGGGGGCATTCAGTTGGTCGGATACCGCGCAGCGAGCTTTTGATAAGCTCAAGGAGGTGATGAGTAGTTGTCCCGTGTTGGCATTGCCCGATTTCACTCAGCCCTTTGTCCTAGAGTGCGATGCATCAGGGGAAGGGATTGGAGCAGTTTTGATGCAGGAGGGTCATCCGATTGCGTTCGAGAGCCGGAAGCTCCTTCCACATGAGAGACTTTATCCCATCTATGACAAGGAGATGTTGGCCATCATGCATGCATTGGCCAAATTCCGGCAGTACCTGGTAGGTGGCAGATTCAGGGTGAGGACGGATCATAACAGCCTGAAGTACTTTCTGGAGCAGAAGCAGTTGCAGGAGAGGCAGCAGAAGTGGATCAGCAAGATCCAGGCTTACGACTTTGACATAGAGTATGTCAAAGGGAAGAATAACGTGGTAGCAGATGCCCTTTCCCGTAGACCAGCCACGTTATCACTCATGAGCTTGGACGCTGACTGGAAGGCTCGACTACTGGTTGAGTATTCCAAAGATAAATTTGCATGCGAGGTGCTGGATGGACAGATAGCAGATAGCAGATACAGGGTGGCTGATGAGGTCATCTATTATAGGGATAGGATCTTCTTGACTGAGGGGTCTCAGCTCAAGGAGAAGATACTCCATGCTTCTCATGATTCACCATTGGCGGGCCATCAGGGGTTCACCAAGATGTACAGGGCCATCCGAGAGAGATTTGCATGGAAAGGCCTCAAGGAGGACGTACTCCAGCATGTTCAGGAGTGTGAGGTTTGCCAGCGGAACAAAGGTGAGATGAGCCATCCCGCAGGGTTGTTGCAGCCGCTTCCCATTCCAGAGGGGAAGTGGGAGAGTGTTTCGATGGACTTCATCACGGGGTTGCCCATGGTGCAGGGCAAGGACTGCATCTTCGTAGTAGTCGACCGGCTAACGAAGTATGCTCATTTCTTCGCCATTTCGGCGCATTATACAGCGGCACAGGTGGCAGAGCTGTTTTTCCGGGAGATTTTCAGATTACATGGTCTACCCAAGACCATCGTTAGTGACAGGGACAACCGTTTTATGGGTGGTTTTTGGCAGGAGCTCTTTCGACTAGTAGGGACTGAGTTGACACCGAGCACTAGTTATCATCCCCAGACGGACGGGCAGACAGAGATAGTTAACAAGTGGCTGGAGGGCTACTTGCGTAACTACGTCAGTGGGCAGCAGAGAGCATGGTTGAAATGGCTACATCTGGGCAAGTACTGCTACAACACAACCCACCACATGTCCATTGGCATGACACCTTTTTATGCGTTGTATGGATACCATTCCCTATCTTTTGTGGACGTGATGTTTGGTGTTAGCAGGGCTCCGCGAGCCAAATTATGGATCCAAGAGAGCCAAGACATCCTCCGGGCTCTCAAGGACAACATAGCCACGGCACAAAATCAGCAGAAATTGTATGCTGATAAGGGTCGGGTGGAGAGACACTTTGAGGTAGGGGACTTGGTCTACCTACGGTTACAGCCATACCGACAGTCTTCACTCAAACAGAAGGGGGCAGAGAAGCTTAAGCCTCGCTTTTATGGACCGTACAGGGTGATACGTAGGATCGGGCAAGTAGCATATGAGTTGGAGCTGCCCCAAGGCAGCCGGATTCATAACATCTTCCATGTATCATGCCTGAAGAAGGCACTGGGCCAGCACGTGACAGTCACCGGGGAGCTACCACCGACAGATGATGAGGGGCACTTGGTGTTACAGCCGGAGGCCATTATTGACACCAGGGAGAGACAACTGCGGAGCAGGAAGATTAGAGAGTTCTTGGTGAGATGGAAGAATCTGCCAGATGAGGATGCCACTTGGGAGGATGAGAAGATCTTACAGCACCCATCACTCCAGTTGCTTGAGGACAAGCAACGTTTTGCCGGGGGAGACCGTAATATTCCCAATTAGCCTTGCTAATTGGAATATTGCATTTTTGCTTTATTTTGCCGCTTTAGCTAGAAATAATAAATAAAGTGAGAAATAAGAGGGGTCACCTCACTTTAGTCACCTCACTTTATAATAAAGTGTTCTTTTTCCTAGTAGATTGATGTTGTAACTTAGAGAGGGGGCCTTGGGGGTCCACATGAGTATGACGGGGGAGGCATCAGGCTGACCCAAGGTAAACTGCGCAGGTCAAAGGAGAGTTAAGTTTTGGAGGGAGTTTGGCATTATAAAAGGAGAGGTTCTCACCTCATTTGGATCATCCATGATTTGATATTCTTATTGATAGCTGGACTTCTGTCTGCTTCAGCACGCCGGTTGTTTAGTCGGTCTGCAGCACTGTTTAGTGCACGAGTGTCTCCGGTCGGAGATCTCACCCTTAGCCTCTGGGGACTTCGAGTGCCTGCCCTGGTAAGGTTATTTCTGGTTTCACCCTTAGCTTCGGGGGACTTCGAGTGCCCGCCCTAGTAAGGTTTGTTCTGAGTACACTTTTCAGTTTCAGCAGCAAGGTAGCAGTAGTTTCTGGTGCAGATCTGGGAAGAGAAGAAGCCCTCTTGTGGCTGCGCAGTTCAGGAGGGGAAAACGCTGTCCAAGAGGAGGAAGGACGCAGTTCAGCTTGAGGAGTGAGGACGCTGTCCAATCTCCAGGGGAAGGACGCAGATCTGAAGGCCATTGATAGATCCAGTCTTGGAGAGGGTAGATCTGAGCAGGTATTTGCAGATCTAGTCTTGTATGTTGCAGATCTGAAGGTATAGCACTAGATCCAGCTTGGGAGATTACAGATCTGAGGAGATATTGGCAGATCTAGCCTATATCTGAAGAGATAACATCAGATCCAGCCTTGGAGGCTGCAGATCTGAAGACATATTGTCAGATCCAGCATAGATCTGGAGGTTTGGTAGCAGATCTGATATAGGAGGTGTAGTCCCGGGAGGGATAGGACGGTCGATTGGAAGCCGGATCCGGATCGAGTATTCGGGGAGGATCCATCGGGTAGGACGGCGAGTACGCGAGAGCAGGCTTGTGTGAGAGGGCTCAACAGCGTTTTTCTAGTCTTCAGTGGCTGATCTATCTGTCTGGAGTTTTTGGTGCCCAGTGCTTCATCTGTTTCTGCGCTGTCACTAGCAGAGACAACGTTTTCCATTGGAGAGGGTTTTTTTAGTTGAGATCAGCTGTTTTTCCAGTCTTCAGCCTTCAGAGCAGCTAGGACGCTGTCCTTATTGCAGCCATTATTCTGTTGAGAGGGTCTCCACTTGCCTAGGGCAAGGATAGGTGCACTTACTCTGATTTTCTTGTACTCCTCTCTATGTACTTTCAGATTAATAAAATGGCTCAGTTTTATGGTGCACTATGTGTAATTGTTCAGTGATCTGGTTCAGCCTTATATTTTCTATATCTGTTTGGTGTATTTCTGTTTATTACTGGTTATTTCCCTTTGGGGATATTACACAGAGTGAGTTTAAGAGATATGCTTCAACAATGGACCATCTTTTTACTCTTAGGACAATTGCAGAGGAATGCCACAATAATAAAACTTGTCTCTTCTGTTGTTTTGTTGACTTTAGAAAATATTTTGACCCCATTCCTAGAGCAAAACTATGGAAGATGTTAGAAGAGATAATGAAATATTGGAGTCAAGCAAGGGTGTCCCTTATCCCCCACCCTTTTTTGCCTATACATTGATAAGCTAAAATAGTGTTTAGAGGATGTAGGTTGTGTTTTCCCCATGCTCATTGGTATAGTCATAACTCTTCTTCGTTATGTTGATGATATTTTTATTTTGGAAATGAACCATTACGATCTTGGAAAGAAACTTTGAATCCTCCAATATTTTTGCTCCAGGATGGATATGACTATAAATACTGACAAAACTAAATTCATGATAATTAAATCCAAAAAGGTCACCCATGATTCTTTCATTTTTGACAACAACTCCTTGGAGGAAATTCATTCATACAAATATCTAGAAATTGGCATCCATCATAAGCTCAATTGGAATTATAGCATCGAGAAAAGGATAAATGGAGGTTGGAAAGCTTACAATGGACTTGAAAATAATTGTAAGAAGACATATATTTGGATTTTGGATAAAAAAATATCTATTTGAGACTCTTATCACTCTTATCATTTTATATGGATGTGAGGATTGAAATTGTAGTATATCCAAACAGTCATGGACAAAGATTGAACAAATCCAAAACTAGTTTATAACCTACAATCTCAAGATTAAAGGAAATGCTCCCTACCCTATCATCTCAATTGATAAAATGCCCCAACCCGCTCCCCTCCCCCCCCACCCCACCATTGAAAGCATGTCTATGAATAGGTATATTATGTACAAGAAAAAGTTATAAAACATTGATGCCAAGAGGTTTCCTAAAATTTCTTCTAACTCTATCCAAAACCCATAATCTTAGCTAGACCATTGGGGAATAAAGGAGGAGATTGTCTTGTATAATTTAGATAATATTAAAACTATTATTAATTCGAAATTTAGGGAGAAATTTTTGGGAGATAAAAAACTGGAGGGTAAAAGGAAACTAGGATATTATAAATAGGTGATCTAACCCGGTCTCAAAAACCAAAATCATCTCTCCACCTTGACTAGCGTTAAGAATAAAATGAACATTTCCAAGATTAGAACTAATTCTCATGGGATTCATAGTGAAATAGGGTGCTGGTCAATGTTGGCAAAGAAAATAGGTCTCTGGGTGAGACCCGGGTTCAGGAAGGAGGCCAACATGGGTTTCCGCAGTCATCTAGCACAACGCCGACATTTTCACCCTGCTTCGAGGAGCAGAGAGTCTCACCCGAGGCGTGCTGCGACCATACTAAGGTTGGGATCAAATTAGGTATCAATCAAGCATGACATATGCACAACCCATGTAGAACTAAGCACTTTGAGGAAGTGTAAATACAAGACAGATAACGATACTTGTGAACATGATCAGAATGATAACCCAAAAAAATTTAAAATAGCCTGCACATTCCACTAAACCAGAACAAAAGAAAGAACTTAGAACACCAGCTTTATATTAGAAAGTATTGCATTAACAGCAAAAGACAGTTACAATGCTCCTTAGAGTGTTCCTGGCAGAATTGATTACAATGGCATTACAAAAAACAGAACAGAACGAATTAGAGAGAGAGAGAGAGAGAGAGAGAGAACAGAACAAAACAACACGAACAGAGCTCTCCTACGGCTCCTGTTCCTTGACTTATACTAAGCCAACCTTTCTTCTCTGCTGGTCGGCTACCTATTTGTTCCGTTGCCAGCGCGACTAACAATCCTTACTTTATTTTCGCTCAGTTTTTTACTGTTTTTCCCTGATTATTGAGAATTCCACTGATTTTCTTTTGCCACTTCCCTCTGCCACCTGTGCTTGCTTCCGCAATAGTCGCGCCACCTGGTCTTCAGCTCTTGGCAACTGTGACAGCTCTCTGTCTACCGTGGGTGCGTTTCGCCACTTGTTCTCCGCAACAAAAAACTGTTTAATTTCAAAACAAGGGCCCCAATAGGCCCCTACCACATCCTATTGACTCGTCCTAAGTCAATTGTTTCTTGCTACCTTGGTCTCCATTGGTCTGCTTGTCTCCGTGGCCCATTCTGTTTGCTCCCTTTCTTCTGCATGTCCAAACAAGGGCCCCAACTCTGGGACCTTTGTGAGTGCGGATGCTTTGAGCTCTTGAAAGTTAGCAATGGCCTGCTGCCATCCCTGCATGAACAGGTCTGTTTTTGTTGTGACCTGGGCGACTTCTTTCTCTCTTGTGATGGCCGATAGACTACTAAAGATGTTATTGATCTGAAAATTGGCCTCAGCGGCTATTTGCTGCATTTCTTGGGTAGTGGTCTTCACCGAATTCCTGAGATCTCGGAGGGCTTGTTTGGATGTGGCTGAATGATCCTCAATTTGTTGTATCTGGACTTCTAGCTCCTCCACTTGAGTGTACAATTGGTCGAGTCCGTCCGGGTCCGTAGCTTCCTGAATCTCTTTTGATATCTGCTGTAGCCTTGCTGAAACTAGCTATGACTTCAAGGTGAGCTAGGTTGAACATTCATGTAGACCCTTTAGTAGGTCATATGCTTCCTTTGTTGTAGTACTCAGAACTTCCTGCATCTCGGCTACCTGTGTCTATCGCTTTGCTATCTTCTCTGTGTAAATGACCGTTGGGTCCGGTAGCGTGGGCCTGGTCTCCAATGCTGCCCTCAGTTCCTTGTTTTCTCGGTTCAGGTTCGAACATGCCACTGAGACGTGAATGGACTGTCTGACTATATCATCTTCTGCTATGTCACCTGGTATCTGATTGTTGTGGGTTGTCACCGTGGGCCAGAGATCCTGGAAGACCTTGGTCACCATGTCTAGTTGGCCCTTTTCTATCTTCAGCTATTCGCGCTCTTCAGTAAGCACGATAATTTGTACCTGTTATTTCTCGAATCCCTGCTGAAGTTATGTGTGAAGCCCTTCGGCCTGCTGTGCTGCCCACTGGATGAAATTGTATAATTGCACTGTGCTAAAGGGTCTGCACACTTTCAGCTCCAGAGATATCTTGATTCGGTTGTCGCTCTTGAAGCGGCTGACCGCTTGCAATGGAATTTGCTGAATTCTCTTGTGGTGACTGCGATGGTGTTGGTTGCGGCATCGGATTACTGGGGTTACCCATGCTTATATTCGGCTGCACTTGCTGAAGTACTAGTTTTGATTGCTGAAATGGATTTAGCTCTTCAGTCGGGGTTATTGTATCTTCAGTAAAAGGTGCCCCTTAGATTAAAAGTTCTTGGAAAGAGATGTGCTCAACTAGGGTTTGGTTAACCTCAGGTACCATTGTTATACCCGAGTTAACCTCCGCCTCGACATCTCCGGTAAATTTACTTTTTACTCTAACTGGGTCAGATATGGTGGCTGATGTGGAGGGTGTGTGGGAAGGATGATTTTTGGAGGTGAATGAGGTGGTGGCCGATGATTGGTGAGTGCGATAAGGTGATATACGGACATTTAGAAAATAATAGGGGTTTATTGGGGTTAGCTCCTGAGTTGTCTAGGGTTTTGTCACTGGATCTTCTCTGATTGGGACCCCTGTGTCCATAAGTTGCGTTTGATCTTCCCCTGTGAGATCAACAACTTGGCTGGACATTGTGATTTTTTCCTTCTTGGCCTTGGGTGTGGCTACGGGTGGCTTTGAGGCTTTACTCTTTCTGACGAGAGTTGTGGTTGCTACCGGTGGTGAATTAAACAAATTCAATGGTATGGTGCTGACTAGGGGGACTGCGATGGAAGAGGATGTAGAATTTGCGGCCTGAAATTTGTAAATGTGGGAAACACCGAAAAATCACTCATTAAAGTTTGGACTACCCGGTTAAAGTTTTGTACCTTTGTATTCAGCTGCTCAATTATTGGAGTCAACTGTAGCCGCGACATCCTAGCTATCGCTTCCTCTGATGTCTCTCCTGGCAATGGATATGATAGCATGCCATCAAATGAATAGACGTAGACTCGACTTCTGATCTCCATTGCTACTCCTGGCCACGAGCATACTTCTGCGTGAAAATCCCACTCATCAATTTGAAATTTCAACGGCCTCATCTTAAAGGTCGATTCCAACACACATGCTGGCCAGATGTAGGTTTTCTTATGGTTAACGCCAAACCATACTTGCGCAGCATAACTGTCTAGCAAGGTCGTTGGAATCCTCTGTTGGCTTATTGCGACATTCACCATCTAGCTGTACTAGAATTTGAATGCCTCCTCATTTACCTCCTTAGTGCTGGAGTCCCCTGATGTTTTCTAGGGTGTGAACTTCATTGCTAGTGGTTGGCCTGCTGTCACTTCCAAAGGTTTCCTGATTCCTGGAAATGTCCATTTCCACATGGCCAACGCCATTATAAGGTAACCGTAGATGAATCCCGTGGCCCTCTTATAGTTTTCCTCACATGCTTCAAACAACTCTTTGAGTAGAAATGAGCACTATTTCAGTTGTGCCCCCTGGAGACAATGCTCCGCAACTAAGATAGTATCTAGTGTACATTCCCCTTTGGTGTAGTGTCTCATCGTTTTGCTTGCAATCAAATAGCAGGAAAACTTGACCACTGGGTTGTTGATTAAGTATATCTTGGCTCCTTTTCCCCCTCTCTTTGTGTCGTACTTCCGGTAATAGTCACCATCCCCTGCTTTCTTCGCTCTCTTCGACACCGTCTGGAAAGCCGTGGAGACGTCTCTCCCTTCTTGCGACAACCCGGTCAAACTATGAATGTCTTCTACATGAATTAGGATTTCTCTTCCCAGCCACAGCAATCCATTGTGAATCCTGCTCAGCAGAAACTTGGTGCACTACATTGCATCCCCTATAGTGCCGAACACCGGCAGGTTCCTTAGGATCCGTATGGTGGACTGCTGAACACCTCTGAACTCTGGAAGTATTCTTGCTGCTTCTTGTCCTGCTTTTATTGCATAATTCTCCATGTAGACCTATTTCTTCATTACTGGAAATTGGAAGGAGTCTGTTAGGTCGATATCAATCAACGAGGCGCTATCATATTTGCCTACCAGGGATTCCATCTTCTAAATCCTTTCATCGAGCTCGTGCTCAACAACTGTTGGCGCTACCCTGGAAATTTTAGATCTTCTCTGGTACACTTGTAGAGCTATTCCTCCTCTTTCCTTATGAATTTCTTCTTTTGGACATCCCCCCTGCTCTTCCTTTGGTGATGTTTCCCTTGCTACGCTTGCTGTTTCTGGTTCTAACTTGGACTTCTCTGAAATTCTCGTGCTTTCTTTCATGCAGATTATGTAAGTAACCGGCACACATGAGGTTGATAAGACCCCATAACTAATTAATTTTCTCTGCCTTCCCCCATGGCTATAAGTTACCGGGCTGAGGTGGGTTCTGAAAAAGCTGACTGTGGCTTCAGGGTTTGGGTAGACATGATGGGTGATGATTATGGCTTATTATGGAAAATTTATTGTAGTATGGACGATGCTAATTATGGAAATTATTTTTCAAATCTAGGTAATCCTACGGAATGACATGGGTACCATGAGTAATGATGATGGAATGATGTTCAACACTCTTTTCCTTCTAACTTGGATGATACGTTGGACACTACCCCCCTCGATCAATAATCGGTTAAAAGGTGCCTCCTAACTCAACATTGAATCTTTCTTGTGCTACAAAATTAATTTATTGGGAGTCCTATCTAATCCCTTATCGGGTGCGAGATAGTTATCGACTCTATCTAATCTAGTCTAATCTACCCTACTGACTCCTCTCGGTTGCGAGAGTTATTGAAAATGAAATGCGGAACTTACTTGTGGTAGGGTTTCAGGCATGCACTGTTCACCCATCCTGGGAGTATCTGGCTGTCCAGTTGTGGTAACCAAACTGCTCCTGAATCTTTGATTTTGATTATGTGGTACGGTCCTAGCCAATGCATTTGCAGTTTCCCTGGGAAATTTTGGTACTTACTGTCATAGAGTAAAACTTTTCCGTCGACCTTGAAAGTTTTTTGCTTGATATGGGGGTCATGCCACGCTTTCTGTCTTTCTTTCTGGACAATTTGGTGGAATTCTGCTAAAAGCCTGTCTTCTTCCAGCGCCTGTAGTTCCTGTAACCTTTCCTTTAGCGAGTCTTCCTCTGATAGCTGGAGTGAGGTTGCGATTAGAAGGCTGGGTATGAAAAACTCTGCTGGTACTATGGCTTCTCTCCCATACATGAGTTGGAACGACGTCTGGTTATTGAGCCTCTTGACAGTCGTACTGTACGCCCACAAGGTTGTGGGTATACATTCATCCCAGTCATCTCGTTGAGCATTACAGATTTTTGTTAAGCCCTTCTCTAGGATTTTGTTGAATTCTTCTACCGTGCCATTGGCTTGTGGATGGTAAGGGCTGCTATTCTGATGTTGTACCATGAATCTTTCGAGCAGGGATTTAATGGTAGAATTGATTAAATGTGTACCCTGATCACTTGTCAGACTTTTCGGGCAGCCAAACCTGCTAATTATGTTTTCAAATATGAACCATGCCACTGTTTCTGCCGTGCAATCCTTCACTGGCATTGCCTCTGCCCATCTTGTCAAATAGTCTGTTGTTGTGATGATATACCAGGCCTGTGAGTGTCTTGTAGCAGGTGCAATCGGGCTTATAAAATCAACTACCCATTTCTCGAATGGTTGCAGTGATTTTACTGGGTGTAGTGGAAGCTCATCTCTGTGCGATGGACGTCCTGTCCTCTGGAAAACATCACATTTCTTTACGAATGCCTTACTTTCAATGTGTACCGCCAGCCACCATAAACCTGCATGTAGTACTTTCCTAGCCGTCAGTTTAACTCCTACATGTCCTCCCGCAACTCCAGAGTGGCACTCTGTTAGGTCCCTATATTACTAGTATAGTCCCTTATTGTTGTTAGTGTAACCCCCTTATTGTTATTATTGTACCCCTGTAACCCCCATATTGTTATTATTGTGCCCTTAAATTATTATTGTTAGGTCGGCTAGGATTACATTGTGGCCCCATGGACTCCTATATATAGAAAGGAGGTTTTTTAATTTGTATCATTCAAGAATTGTTCATTCATGTAATGTATTAGAGGTTGCCCCCTTGAAGTGGCTTATTTATAAGGTGTTGATATCTCTTTTCTTCTATTTTTGGAGCTGGTTTCACAACATTTGGTATTAGAGCTTTGGATTCTAGGGTTTTGCTGCTCCAAACAAGTCATCGTGGCATTTTCGCTATAACGATTTTTCTACGAAGTTTCAGAAGCTAAAATTTTTAGGGTGCGAAGCTGAAATCCTGAGGAACATTGTTGCACAATTTCAGAGATTGGTTCACAATATTTTTTGAGATATGATCTGTGGAAGTTAGGTCGTTTTGCAAGGTCATAAATTTAATCTAAACAGGTCATCGTGGCATTTGCGCTATAACTGTTTTTATACGAAGGTTCAAAAATTGAAATTTTTATGGCGCGAAGCTAAAATCCCAAGGAAACGCATCGCAAAATTTCAAAGCTTTGTTCGCAATATTTTCAGAGATATGATCTGTGGAATGTAGTGATTTTTCAGGCTCCTGAATTTCATCTCAAAGAGGCGATCGTGGGAAAAGCTTCATAACTCTCTCTCTGAGCATCCGATTGGAGTGCCATAAAAAGTAGCCACAAGTACACGAACTGTAGTTTCTTTGCTATCCATTTCAGAGCTAAAAGATGAAACAGTGACACGTAGCAAGTCATACAAGTTTGATCTACTGAAACAATCCATAATTAGGTCATTGTGGGAGATTGGACATAAATTTACCTTGAAGAATCCAAATCAGCTCAAACATGTGGCATTTAAAAGAGGATTTAGAAGGCTACCTAAATGCCAAATTTCAGATATTGAAGAGCTGTAACCACATAGATAATCCAATTTAAATATTGAGCTCTTCAAAAGCAAGAAAAAGGTGTATAATTTTTTCTGAATTGCATAAGTCTTGTTTGAATAATCAATTTGAATTGATTCCAAGGGCATATTGTAGAATAGATATAAATATTGGGTTCTAAAAAATTACTCGTAAAAATAATTCAACACCCATTAAGCCTTCAGAAGGCTCTACTATGACTCATGAAGATGAAGAATTGCAACATGATCTATCAAAATTACAAGAGCAAGTGCACCAAATTTCACTCTTGCAAAGAGCAACAAAAAATGAAATGGAAGTTTTGAATAAAGGTGTGGAAGCGAAGATGGATGGTTTGAAGAAAGGCGTGGAAGCTAAGATGGATGGCATGAAAGCTGGCATGGAAGCTAAGATGGATGACATGGAAGAAAAAATGAAAGACAACATGGAAAACATGAAGAATGATCTAAAAGAAGACATGGAAGGGTTGATAAAGTTGATACAAGAAATGTTTCCTAATGGCGAAAATATAGTAGAGGAAACTCATGATGAGAACAAAATAAATGTTAATCGTGATTTCATAAACTCTAATGTTGGCAGGAAGAACCACCATATTACAAAAATGGATATGAGGAAGTTTGATGGAAAGGATCCTGTAACATGGATACTACAGATGGAGCAATATTTTGATCTCCATAATGTGAAAAACACACAAAAGGTATGCATTGCAACTTTACATTTAGAACAAAATACATTTGTATGGTATCGATGGCTTTGCTCCCGTAAAAAATGTCACTTGGTCAATTTTTACGGAGGAAATGATAGCACATTATGAGGATACAAAGAGCAACACCTTCTTTAGCCAATTGATAAATCTCAAACAAAAGGGTTTAGTGGGCCAGCACATTGAGGACTTCCAAAAATTGAATATAAGGGTAACTGATATTCCAGAGGAACACAGGATTGATCTCTTCATAGGCACTTTAAAGGATAACATCCAACATGAAGCTTGTGTTTTGGAACCTGATTCATTAGAGAAGGCATTCAGGTTGGCAAGAAAAATTGAATGTAAAATTATGGCAACAAGGAAGCCTACCACTCACTTCTATAAAGAAGGAAGTGTTTCTACGCCTAGATTTCCACAACTTACAAGGTTGACACCACAACAATTGGAAGAAAAAAGAGCAAAAGGGCTTTGCTATAGTTGTGATAGCAAATACACTAAAGGTCATAAGTGTGCTGAGAAGAAATTATTTTACATAGATTGTGAAGAGAAAGAAGAAAATGAACAAGAAGAGGATATACACCAGGAACCAGCCCTAGAAGAGGAAGAAATGAGTCCGACCATATCGTGTAATGCATTGGCAGGAATTACCACTCCTCAAACTCTCAAGATAGAAGGACATATCAAGAAGAAAAAGGTAATAGTGTTGATTGATTCAGTAGCACCCATAATTTTATTCATTGTAAGGTAGCCAAGGAATTAAATTGTTTCCTATACCCAGCACCAGAATGTCAAGTGATGGTTGCAAATGGAGGAACTATAAATTGCTCGGGAAAATGCCATAATATCAAGCTAACCATGGGGGAATATGTATTGACTAGTCCAATGCTTTCCATTCCTATGGGAGGTGCTGATGTTGTACTAGGAGTAGAATGGTTACAATCTTTGGGGACGGTAGCTTTTAATTTCAAGAACTTTTCTTGAAATTTTTTTCAGAAGGAAAGGAAGTCAAATTACGGGGTATTGAAGGGAAGCCGGGAAGGATAATAATCTCTAATTTCATGACAAAGCTTCTAAAGAAAGAACAACGAGGCGTAATTGCACAATTATGCTCACTAGAAGTTCCGACATCAAAATCATCTATTTCTGCAGATCTCCAACAAGTCTTGGACAATCATTCCAAGATGTTTGAAACTCCCAAAGGACTCCCACCTATTCGTGATCATGATCATGCTATTCATTTGATTCCAGGAAGTGTTCCTCCAAACATCAGGCCTTATAGATATCCTTACTTCCAAAAGAGCGAAACTGAACGTATGATTGCAGAAATGTTAGAGGCGGGTATAATTCAACCTAGTCAAAGTTCTTTCTCTGCTCCTGTAGTATTGGTACACAAGAAGGATGGAGCATGGCGCATGTGTCCAGATTATAGGGAGCTCAATAAGCTCACCATTAAAGATAAATTTCCCATTCCTGTGACTGATGAATTATTGGATGAATTACATGGAGCAATTTATTTTAACAAGTTGGATCTTCGTTAAGGATATCATCAAATTAGAATGAAGACTAAAGATATTACAAAAATATAATTTTGAACTCATGAGGGTCATTATGAATTTTTGGTCATGCCTTTTTGCGTTATCAATGCACCTTCTACATTTCAAGGGTTGATGAATTCCATTTTCAAACCCTTCCTTAGAAAATTTGTGCTAGTATTTTTTCATGATATAATAATCTACAGCAAGTCTTGGAAGGATCATGTTGAACATGTTGACAGGGTGCTCAAACTATTGCAGGAGAAACAATTATATGCAAAAACATCCAAATGTTTCTTTGGAGTACAAGAGGTGGAATATTTGGGTCATATTGTACCTCACGAGGGTGTTAAGGTAGACCCTAAAAAAATTACAGCCATTAAGGAATGGAAAGTCCCCACAACCATAAAGAAGTTACGAGGATTTCTCGGGTTAACAGGGTATTATCGCAAGTTTGTCAAGAATTATGGGAGAATAGCAACACCTCTAACAACATTATTGAAGAAAGATGCATTTTCATGGACTCCTGAAGAAACTAAGGCCTTTGAACATCTTAAAGAGGCAATGTGACTAGCATCGGTCTTAGCTACGCCAGACTTCACAAAAACCTTTATTGTGGAATGTGATGCCTCGGGAAATGGAATTGGTGCTGTTTTAATACAGGAAGGAAGACCCATTGCTTTTGAAATTCGTCCAATCAAAGGAAAGTATTTACAGAAACCTATTTATGAGAAGTAAATGTTAGCAATACTGCATGCACTAAAGAAATGGCGAACTTACCTAATGGGAAGACAGTTCAAGGTAAAAACTGATCATGATAGTCTTAAACACTTTTTGGAACAAAGACTATCTTCATAAGAGTAGCAAAAATGGGTCACAAAGATGTTGGGTTATGACTTTGAAATAATATACAAAAAAGGAAAGCTTAATGTTGTTGCAGATGCACTCTCAAGAAAGAATGAAGAGGTGGAAGCATTGCTTTGTGCCATTTCTATTATCCAACCAGATTGGATAACCGAAGCAAGAGATGAATGGAAGAAGGACAAATAAGTATGGACACTCATTCAAAAGTTGCAGCAAGATCCTAGTACATCTGATACATTTAGTTGGAAAAATGATTCTTTATGGTACAAAGATCACTTATATATTTGTAAGAATTCCCAACTAAAACAAAAGATTCTTTTGGAATTGCACACTTCTCCTTTAGGAGGACACTCAGGATTTTTAAAAACTTACCACAGAGTGAAGAAAGAATTTTTTTGGGATGGCCTTAAATCTGATATTCAAAATTTTGTGGCAGAATGTTTGGTTTGCCAGCAGAATAAAGTGGAAACAATTAAGACCCCGGGACTTCTACAACCTTTATCCATTCCAAGTCAAGGTTGGGAGGAGATTTCAATGGATTTTATCACAGGTTTACCTAAGTCCGAAGGAAAGAGTGTCATCATGGTGGTAGTTGATAGACTTACCAAGTATGCACACTTTTGTGCATTATCTCATCCATTTAAAGAAAGTACAGTTGCTACTGCATTTATGGACACAATTCAAAAGCTACATGGAAACCCAAGGGTTATTGTGAGCGACAGAGATCCCATTTTTACTGGAAATTTTTGGACGGAGTTATTTTCTTGTTTGGGTACTCAATTAGCTCATAGCTCATCTTATCATCCTCAATATGATGGTCAAATTGAGATATTAAATAAATGTTTGGAAGGATATATTTTTTGTTTTGTATCTGATAAACAAACACAATAGGTCAAGTGGTTACCTCTCGCTGAATGGTGGTATAACACTTCCTTCCATACTGCAGCAAAAATGACCCCATTTATGGCACTTTATGGATATCATCCACCATCCATCATATCATCTTTAAGGGAAAATTCGAAGGTTCAAGCAGTGGAAGATCACATCGAGCATCAGCAAGAAGTTCTCCAACTCTTAAAGGATAACCTGAATTTGGCACAAAATCGAATGAAACAACAGGCAGATCAACATCACAGTGAGAGAATTTTTGATGTAGGAGATCGGGTATTTTTACGGCTACAACCATACAAACAAATGTCCCTCAAGCAAGCTAAGAAGGATAATAAATTATCACCAAAGTACTATGGTCCTTACAAGGTGTTGCAAAAGATTGGTTCTATGGCATACAAATTGGAGCTTCCTGCTTCTTCGCGAGTACATCCAGTTTTCCATGTTTCATGCTAAAAGAAGGTTATAGGTGAAAATCTTCCAGTTCAAACAATATTGCCAGAACTTGATGAGGAAGGAAAAATCATATTGGAACCTGAAGTGGTCATGGAAACAAGAACTCGACAGCTACGGAATCGATCAATTTCAGAGTATCTCATCAAGTGGAAGAACTTACCCACTGAAAATTCTACATGGGAGGATGAGAATTTTATACAGAAGCACCCAGAGCTACTCAAGTGTTGAGGACAACACTTTTTTGAAGGAGAGGGGCATGTTAGGTCCCTATATTACTAGTATAGTCCCTTATTGTTGTTAGTGTAACCCCCTTATTGTTATTATTGTACCCCTGTAACCCCCATATTGTTATTATTGTGCCCTTAACTTATTATTGTTAGGTCGGCTAGGATTACATTGTGGCCCCATGGACTCCTATATATAGAAATGAGGTTTTGTAATTTGTATCATCCAGGAATTGTTCATTCATGTAATGTATTGGAGGTTGCCCCCTCAAAGTGGCTTATTTCTAAGGCGTTGATATCTCTTTTCTTCTATTTTTGGAGCTAGTTTCACAACACACTCCCACAGTACGACTTCCCTCTCATGGTCCAGGACACATCTTCGTAAGATTTGGTCCAGCCACATCTTGTACAAGTGTCCTGCGATGAGTTGGTACTCTGCTGCTTGGACTACTAGGTGTCTTTTCTGTACTGCGGTATATTCTTTTGGGAACTGTCCTGTTGTTAGGTAGGTTGCGATCTGATCTAGGTATTCTGGGATGGCTTCTACTTTGAAAAGATCAGCGTCTAGCAGCTGATCATCCAACAATCCTTAATTTTCTCCATTTTCGAGCCTTGACAGGTGGTCTGGTCCCACGTTTAGTCGCCCAGGTTTGACTATCACCTCGAAGGTGAACTTCTGAAAGAGTAGGAGCCATCTTCATATCCTTCCTTCTAAGACAAGTTTGTTTAATAGGTGCTTCAAAGCTGAATGGTCTGTAAAAAAATTGAACATACCTCCCAACAGGTAGTGGCAGAACTTTTGAAGGGAATACACCATTGCTAATTCTTCCCGCTCTGTCGTGGTGTAGTTCCATTCCGCTGTTGATAATTTCTGACTTGCAAAGTACACTGGGTGATCAACTATAGTGTCCCCTAGTTGGGATAGAACCGCTTCGAGTGCGATTCTCGAAGCATCGATGTGGACATGGAATTGCTTGTCCCAATCTGGATGAACCAATATTGGCGCACTCACCAACGTTTCCTTCAAAGTGTTTAGGGCCATCGCACAACTCTCTGTCGAGTAGAACTGTTCCGATTTCCACAACAACTTCTCCAATGGGGCTATTATCTTCGCGTAGTTGTGGATGAATCGCATGTAGTAACCTGTATGGCCTAGTAGTGACCTTAACTATTTCACAATTTCTAGAGCCTCCATGTTGATTATCATTGCTACCTTTGCTGGATCTATGAAAACTCCTTGTTTGCATACAACGTGTCCTAGAAATGTCCCAAACAGCACCGCAAAGATGCACTTCTTTAGGTTCAAAGAAATTTGTAGTTGTCTACACCTATAAAAAATAATTCTCAATAGCGTTGCATGGTGTTTTAACAGGATGTAGATGGTCCAGTCATCCATATAAACCTCCAAGAATTTGTGGATGTAGTCGCGAAATGTTGCTATCACAATGCGTGAAAATACTGTTGGCGCATTCTTCAAACCGAATGGCATTACATGACATGCAAAGGAGCCCCATTCAGTGGTGAATGTTGTATTTTTCTTATCTTCTTCTGCTATCCGTACCTAATGGTATCCTGAGAATCCATCCATAAAGGAGTACGCCTCGCTCCCTGCAACGTTGTCAAGGACCTCGTCACTGAACAAAGTAGGGAATGGATCATGTATGCAGGCATTATTCAAGCTCTTGTAGTCCACACAGACTCGAATTTTAGACTTATCCTTTTTTCTTTGTATGACTAATGAACTTACCCATTCTGCTTCCTCCACAGGGAATATCAACCCTTCATTTAGCATTTTGTCGATTTCTGCTTTAACCCTTTCCTTCACCCTTGGATTCAACTGATAGGGTCTATGCTTGATTGGTCTTGCATCGGGCTTCAGATTTATATGCATTTCTCCTAGGTCCCCTTTGATTCCTTTAAATTCTGCTACGAACGATGGGAACAAGTCCTCATATTCCTGTAGTAGATTGAATATTTCCTTGGTCATCTCAACATCCCAGTAATCCCTGATTGATGCCAGTTTGGGCTTTTCCTCAGTTCCAATGTTTATTTTCTTGGTTTTTAGTGGTAGCAGATGAATTCCTTTGGTTTTCGGGTCTTCCTAAATATCCCGCTCCCCATCTGTTTCTTCAAAGTACAGATGTCTAAGTCCCTCTAGATCATCATCGTCCATTTCATTGTTTATCTTTTTGCATGCTACCGATTGCCTGATGCTTTGGTTCGGGAGTGGTTGCTCATCCTTCTCCTGATTCTCTGGGAAGAAAAATACCCTTTTGATGGCCTATAACGCTTGGGTGATTGGTTGTGTTCTTCCTTCAAATAAGAAGCACCGTGTAAATTTCCCCTTAACTTCTTGCCAAGTGCTAGTTCCCCTTTTCCTCTCTTTCGTTAGGTACCAGGCTTGTGAAATCACATCCAGTGAGTGTATAAAATTGTGGACCCATAGCTCTTGTGGGTATCCTGTAATATTACATTGATTCTCACACTCTTTCAAATGCTTTCTGGGATCTGAGTCTCCTTGGAATTTTTGAGTGCATTGTGGTCCTTCTTCTTCCTTAAACCTGGCTTTCAGTGCTGCTGCAACTCTGTCCCATCGCAACAGTGAGTTACAGTGGTTACTCCACCATCTTGCAGATGTCGATTGTAGGGCCACATCCATGAATGGGACCCTATGATCCTCTGGTACTTTATCTTCTATTTTGGTAATGAAAGTATTTACAATGTTCATATCAGATAAAATTGGGTAACCTCTTACCTCAGTTCCAATCCAATTTATTCTTCTAATGGTGGTGCATCTTCTTGTGTTGGTCTCATATCCCCCTTGCTGCTAATAATACCAGGCTATCTATGAGCCCAAGTCTCAGCTTTGAATGCTTCTCCAACTTACAAATCCTCCCACCATTGGGTTGATGTAATCTTCCCTTTTTCCTGCAGTCATTTGATAAAGATGGTTAAGAAGCTGAGCATCTTCTCTGTTATCAACAGACTCTGTGTATCGGGGACCTTGATTTGGGTGGAGAAACTAGGTGAATCTGACCTCTCCGTCCTAAAAGATCATCAGTTCCTTCTTTAAATCTATTACTGCGTAGTTTTCAAAATCCCAGTCGATCCCCAGTAATGCTGGATAGGGATATTTGTCTCCCATAATGTCAATGGCCTCAAAGTCCATGTATGTATTTACTCCCTCAACGTCAACTTCGACCTCCTCCAGTCTGCCTATGTGCACAATGTAGTACTGGTTAGCCATATGGAGTTGAATTGGTGAGTATGTTAGCCTTGATTTTCCCAATGCTTCCCATGTTTTTCTCGGCAAGATATTTACATCGGACCCTAGGTCAAGCATTGTGTCCTTAATTTGGAATCACGCAACTTGAGTATTCGCCCAAAACTCTTTGCCTGTCCTTCTCTTATTTCTCTTCACCCTTATTATATATTTATGTGTTGTGTCAGTTGACTCCCCTGGCTCTGTGGCCTCTGCACTACTCTTTCCAGGTTCTGCTTTAATTGTTCTAAAATTGGCACGTTGTTAACAATTTTTAGAAATAGACGAAACCATTCTTCAATTGTAGTACCTGAACTGGCTTGGTTCTCATTATCTTCCTTGGTTTGTGGCAATTCAATTCCTTTGCTTCTCCCAAGCTAGGCAAACGTTTCCATTGATTCTTGAAAGAATTGCTTCTGTCTTTCTGGCCTGAACATTAGCTTTGGAGATGTTGGCCTTACCAATTTTATTGGGTCCATCATTTATGCATCTTCGCTGGTTTTTTTTCCTCCTCTTGTCACTATGGCCACGTTCTGCATGGCTTGAGCCTCTATTATTCTCGACTCTGCATTTACCAGATTTTTTTCTCTTTGTCTGGCTCTTTCTTCCCATCTTTTAATGAGCTCTAGGAAATCCTCTGTTGCGTGTGTGTTAATCCTGCACTGTGAGCACCGGGGTCTTCTAGGAAGTGGACATTCCCTAGATACATGGCCCTCTTGGTCACAGTTTTAGCATCGTACTGGTCCCCTTCCTCCTGCTCGGCCTCCTCCCATGCCTCCTCCTCGTCCTCTAGGAGCTTAGTTCACTCTATATGAAGGCCGGTCCAATCATTCCACCAAGGCATCCAAAGCTCTACACTACTCTGTGCTGTGTGTGGTAGATGCACAAAACTCACAATATATGTTGTTCGGAATGTTGGAGTATTTTTGAAATATGGGGCATAGGTGGGGTGAATGGCCCATGATTTTACATATTTCACAATATTCAGTCGATGCTGAATTCTATTGCGTGGGGAACCTCGTGTATGGGTGTTGCGGTGGATATAACCCCTGGGTGTTTATCTGTGCAACCCCTCCTGCTAATGGAGCTCCTGGTGCTCTTGCTGCTGATGTTCCCACATTCTGACCCCACAGCCGAGGACATTTGGTTACCACGTGTCCTTCCATTAGACAGTGTGTACACCATACGTTTAGCCTCGCTGGATGCATTGGTTGAATTTCTTTCAATTTCTCTGTCAGGATAGCTATTTGATGTTGTAGTCCCAGTATGGAAGGGTCCTGAGTTGATTTTCCTCCTTTGAATTCTTGCAGATATCCCGCCATGGACTCTATCTTCATAGCCTGCTCCAATGCATCTTGCAACGTCTCGATATTTTGTTGTGTCAGCGGGGTTCTTGTTAGTGGGAGAAGGGCCTTGATAAACCAATCCCTTTGATGGTTCGGATCGATCGGATAGATGATCTTTCCAATTGCATCCTTGAATCTCCTCATTAGATCCCATGTAGTTTCCCCTTCTCGCTGCTTGATCTCCCACATCTCTGACAAACCCTACTGATCTGTTTGGGGTAATTTTAATTCCTTCACAAAATCCCTCTTTAGATCGTCTAACGTTGGGTTCTGATGAGTCTCAAACCATTTTATAAACCAGTGCAAATCTCTCTCCCTGAGAGTAGTTTGAAATTCTACCAACTTACCTGTTTCTGGTGTCTGTCGAGCCCTCCATATGGCTTTAAAGAGGTACCAGTGTTGTTCCACATCATCATTACCCCTCCCAGAAAACTCCGGGTACCGAGTAAATGATCCTGCCATGCTTCCTTGTGTGGGGGTTACTAGAAAAAATCCCCTGAATCCTGGTTGTGAAATGGTAGTACTATCACTATTGCTAGTGGGTATTACTGCTATGGACTCAACACTATTCAACTTACTCAATTCCCATAACTTAACAAAAATTTCACCCAGTGGCTGATAGAGTACCAGGGGAAGGTCGAGACTAGAGCTACTTGAACTTTGGGGAATAGAGTTACCTGGGATTATGGGTGCCGACCCTTCTCAGAATAGCTGCTCCATCGCAACATGCAACTCCACATCATACTTCTCCTCGTGGTGCGCATCATTTCTTTCGTGCTCCTTTCCCTTCTCTGCTTGGTCTGGGCTCCTATACACCTGCTGCACTTCCTTGGTGGTCCCCGCTATATCCTGGGAACCCGTCTGACCTTCCATCTCCTTTGTCATCTAAGGCACCTCTTCCTTGTATTTTCTCTTTCTTTCTTGTCTTTCCAATTCTTTCATCACCCTTTCTTGCCACTTCTCAGCGAGCTGCGCCCTCCGATGTGCTCGTCGTTCCCTCAACCTCCTGGAGGTCTCAGCATCCATATCCCTATTAAGCTTTTCAACGTACTTGTAGCATCTCTCCCTCAGATCCTTCCCCCAATACTGGAGGTTTAGGTCTCCATCTCAGAATTTTGGAAATCCATCAATCCTTCGTCCACCATCAAAGCCTTGATCCACAGGGGGATCTCCTTCAAAAACTCTCCTCGCATCCCTGATCTGAATATGTCCTCAGCTTCCGAGAAGGACTGGTAGCATTAAGCTGCGAACACTATTATGTATCCTTCCAAGGTAGATTGCACCCAAAAATCTACAGCTCGGGTCAAATCAGTATCTAACCGATGGAGTGCTACCAAATCTATGTGCACCCACTTGCGACAGACTTTCCGCAAGCCTCTCGGGGCTGTTTTAGTCTGTAGTCTCTGCAACCAGTTGTAGAGCTCCTCGAGAAACTTTCCCCAGAAGATCTCGTAGATATCACTGGCGGATTTAGAGAATAGAATCCGGTTCTTAACATTTTTATCTTTTTGCTTGTCTCACTTCCGCTTGCTGAGCTATGAACTGATCTAGGTGGTTATCCCACCAGTTTCGTATTTCTTTCTCGAAGATCTTTGATACCATGATCTAATCCAGAATGAAATTTCAGGTCCTGGCAACGGAACCATTTGTTGGCAAGAAAAGAGGTCTCTGGGCAAGACCTAGGTTCAGGAAGGAGGCCAACAAGGGTTTCCACAATAGTCTAGCACAACGTCGGCATTTTCACCCTACTTCGAGGAGTAGAGAGTCTCACCTGAGGCATGTCGCGACCTTACTAAGGTTGGGATCAGATCAGGTATCAATCAAACATGACAGATGCATAACCCATGTAGAGCTAAGCACTTTTAGGAAGTGTAAATACAAGACAGATAACGATACTTGTGAACATGATTAGAATGATAACCAAAAATAATTTAAAACAACCCGCACATTCCACTAAACCAGAACACAAGACAGAACTTAGAACAAAAACTTTATATTAGAAAGTATTGCATTAACAACAAAAGACAGTTACAATGCTCCTCAGAGCGTTCCTGGCAGAACTGATTACAATGTCATTACACAAAACATAACAAAACGAATCAGAGAGAGAGAGAGAACAGAACAAAACAACACGAACAGAGCTCTCCTACGGTTCCTATTCCTTGACCTCTACTGAGCCAAACTTTCTTCTCCGCTAGCCGGCTGCCTATTTGTTTCGTTGCGAGCGTGACTAACAGTCCTTCCTTTCTTTTCGCTCAGCTGTTTACTGCTTTTCCCTGATTATTGGGAGTTCCACTAATTATCTTCTTCTGCTTCCCTCTGCCACCTGTGCTTGCTTCCGCAACAACCACGCCACCTGCTCTTCAGCTCTTCGTAACCGTGACAACTCTCTGTCTACTGTAGTTGCGTTCCGCCACCTTTTCTCCGCAACACAAAACTGTTTAATTTCAAAACAAGGGCCCCAACAGTCAATCCCAAAAACACCATGGGATGAAAGATTTTTTCACCTATGAAATCTGAGGAGGGTTGAAGACGAAAAAAACTTTATCTTAGATTTTCTATCATATACTCACATTTCATCTAATTTTCCAAATATTTGTCACAATACCAACATTCTTGACATTTTAACTCAAAAAAACTATCATGCTCTAGGAGCAATTCTCTCACATATTTTTTAGCATAGAAATAAAACGTTAAAGAATTATATTAAATCTCTTACCTTCTTAAGTCTTGTTAGACCATACAAGTCTTAGTGGACATCATCAACATGTTTGTGTGATTTTAATAATAATTATAATATAATATATTATGCAAAGATTGATGTGTCTTGTGAATTGAGGGTTGTGACGGTAAGATTGGATGATTAGTTTATTATAAAATTTAGGAATGTTGAGGGTTGATAAAAATAAATAAAAATGAATTGCAATATTAGAGTCAAACAAGTTTGTCTTCTACCCTTTTTGGCAAATAGATTGACAAGTTAGAAGATTTTTTGGAAAAATCATTTTATGCCAGGCCAACTCTTGCTGGTAAAATCATCATTCTTCTTCTTCATGTCAATGAAATTGTTATTATGGTAGGGATTCCTTATGATCTTTGCAAAAAAATAAGGATTCCTTATGATCTTTGCAAAAAACTAAGGATTTATGCTATGAATACAATTAATAATGATCTTCAAGGATTTATGCTCCAATGAGGCAATACTTGTTAATGGTGACAAAATGAAAGTGATGATAATGAAATCCAATAATATTACCTACAATATAATAACAATTAGGAGAAAGAGTTTTCATACAAATGCCTTGGAATAGATATTCATCACAAGTTCAACCTAAATTTCAACTTGAAAAGAATAAATGGAAGGTGGAAAGCTTATTATGGGCTTGAAAACAATTGTAAAATAGTGGACCTTTTAATATGGGACAAGAAAATTTTCTCTTTAATACTCTCATTATCGCTATTATTTTATATGGATGTGCAATATCACTATAGGGTCATAGAGAAAGATAGAGCAAATCCAAAAGAATTTTATAACCTATAATCTGAAAATTAAGGGATATGCCTTATCTTACCCTCCTCATAGAAGCAATCCTCCACCCAATTGAGAGCACAATGATTACAAGGTACCTAATGTTTAAACAACATGGAAGACAATAGACTTTCTAAAATTGCCAAGAATGTTCCGTCTTGACTAAACCTCTAAAAAAAAATAAAAACATTTTGCAATATAAGGATACCATTATAAATATAGTTTCATGAAAATTTGAGGAGGAAATGTGGTGCAATAAAGAGTTAGTAGGGAAAGAAAATTAAAATATTATGAGGAGGTGATCAACCCTAATTTAGAATATCAAAGTGTCTCTTTATTTTGAGGATTTGAGGTGGGGACTAAGAAAATATACATTTTTAAAATAAGAACTAATGCTCATGAGCTCTATAGTGAAAGTGGGTGTTCGTCAATTCTCAAAAATGTCTTAGGGATCACCTTTATGATAATAAGAGGGTTGAAAATGAAAAATGTTTTTTCTTGAAATACCCTATATATACCAATATTAAATATCATTTTCAAAAAATATATCACATTATCAACATTCTTAATATTTTCATTTAATAAAATTGTTGTAATATTGAAACACTTCTCCTAATACTTTTTTTTAATAAGAAATAAAATTCTAAAAATTCCAAATAATCTCTTTTTTACAATAAACCATTAAAACATTAATAAATATTAATTTATTATCATATTTATAATATAAATCAAATACAATTTTTTTTAATAATAAAATTAATATTAATAAATATGTATTATTATATAGTATATTATTTATATATAACTATTTAATATTTTTATAATTCTTTCAGTGATGATCACATGCAATATAATATTGTCCATCCATTTCAAACCAACGAGTGTGGTTCATCATGAAAATAACAACTAGTTTGACTCCTAAAAGAATAAATGAAAGGATTAATTTTATTCAAATTATAAATTTTTTATTATAATTTTCTAATCAGATGTCATTTTTAGGATTCAACTGATTTAAGTAAGTCATTCATCTATGACCATTTCCATGAGAGGTAGTCCTAACTGACTAATTTCTCATGATTTTTGAATAGTCCACTTAGCACTTATTGCATCGGGTGATGCTCACAGGGGTGAAGAAATTATGAGAAATTAGTTAGTTACGACTACCTCTCATGGAAATGGTCATACATGAACGACTTACTTAACCTAGTTGAATCCCAAAAATTATATTTAATATAATGCACTGCTGAAACCCTTCATACTTCAAATTTTTTGATCTTTAAATTAAAACTTTTTTGGTGAATTTTTATAATAACTTTTGATTAAATTTTTATAACATTAAATAATAGTTTTTAGGATTATGTTAATGTGATTTTAGATTTAAAAATATGTTTTTTTATAGAAGATGGGTCAAAAAGAATGAAATAAATAAATTAAAAATTGATAATCAACTAAGGAACCAAAAAACTAAGGAAATAAATATTCCAACCTCATCTCTATTGAGATTAACGGCTTTTTTCAATCTCTAAGGCCTCCAACAACTAGTTTAGTCATCTCTACATCTATTTAAACTCAATGTCTTGATCTAATCTCTCACCTAATCTTAATGATAAATCACACTAGTTGGTTTGAAATGCTCTACTTTAAACTAGTAAATAATGTTCTATTGCATGAAAAAAATTCTAAAAATTTAAGACAAATCACAAATACCTAAATTCTAAAAATATTTAATATTTGTTTATTTTTTATTTAGTTAAAAATATTAATTAAAAAAATAGATCAATTAATTTTTTTGAAAAATGTTACATGAAATTTTATTATTTTTTTTTTGAAAAATGTTAATACAAAATTTTCTGAAATTCAAATTTCATTATATTTTTTTATCCAACTTTATTAAATCAATTATAATTTATTAAATGGACCACATTATTTTATATATATATATAGATATAGATATATTTAATTATTTTATTTTAATAAGAATATAGAAATATAAAAATATAAAAATGAGTAATTTAGATATATTATAAATTGAATTTTCAAATTTATTTAAAATACTAAAAAATAAGATATAACTCTAAATATCACATCTTTATTATTATTATTGTTATTTAATTTTAAGGTCATAGTCAAGCTAGACACTAAATTAGTGTATAAGGCCTTCTTGTTTGTGGGACAAGGGACTGTAGGAAGGCATACATACTCTACCTCTTTCTGTCCCCTTTGTATAAGACTCTCTTGTTTGTGGGACAAGGGATTGTAAGAAGGCATACATACTCCACCCCCTTTTGCCCTTTTCTGCATTTGAACCTGTGACCTGTTATGAGGAAACACACGGTGTTAACCATTAGGCCTATTCAAATTGAATATTATAATCAAAATAAATTATTAGGAATTTGACTTCTGTGATTCATAAAACGTATATAAAATTTTTATATAATAATCACATTTAAGCATATTATATCAACCAGTTTAAAACCAACCAATATAATTCATTATCAAAACAAAATGATATTTTTTTTTAATTTAAAATTATTTAATTAACTAAATTCAATAATAACAAATCAAAATTAAATCATCTAATTTACATTAATATAAAAACATATTAATACATTTATGAATACAAATTTAAAATATTTATACTAATTATAACCTATACTATAATAAAAAAAATTATCATATATATAAACGCTGTACAAATTCAAAGTATTTGTAGCATATACAATAATAAAAAGTAATGCTACTGAACCTTTCGCAGGAAAATGATATTTGGAAATGAGAGACAGCGTAGATAATCAACGGTTCACCGAACCCTCCCTCTTGTCATGTAGTTGTGTGCCACGTGAAGACTTATGCTTAGAAATCCAAGCGGAACCTATGCATAGCAAAATGACAAGCTAAATGTCAGCAAAGCCACCCTGTGCAAATGAATGCATTTGTTATTTTCCCCCTAATGCAATCCAAAACAAATTCCAATTCCCTGTAATACTTTTACGTCACATCTCGCTCATATATTCCTAGGCTCTCCACGTTCAAACAAACAATCTCTCCTTCAATCACCATTAATATCTGTACAATTAAATTTAAATTTTGGGTTTTCTTTTGAAAATTTTGCAGCAGGAATGGCACGGGTTATTCTTAATTTCGATAGAAAAAATTGAAATTGAATATACTTAAAAATTAAGTAATTATACATATAATATATTTTTTTTTTCAATAGAAAAAACTTTTTGTTTAAACAAATTTCTAGCATAAAATTGTATAGATTAATTTTCTAAATACATTTAGATTATGGTTCATTTTTCAGTTTGTTGAAGTCTTTCAGATTAATCACATTATTATGATTTGGTAGACTTTTGGAACCATTTAATGTGGTTCATCGACAAGGTGAAGAAGAGAATCGATCTCATTGAATAAATAGTAAGGATATGTCATTGCCTTAAAAATTAGCCGTTACAAAAACTAGGCATTATTTAGTTAATTAGTTAGAAAAATTAAAAATTTTAAAATTATTTTTAAAATTATTTAGAAGGGTCAACAAATAATATAATAATCTAGCAAAAATGATTAAATTATAAAATTAATAAAGACAAAGGTAAATACTAGTATAATGCTATTAAAATATTGAAGTTATTAAGAGAAATTAATAAAAAAGGGGGTTAATGAATAATATAGAATAATATAAAAAGGAAAAATTCTAATAATTCTAATGGGCAGGGAGGGGGAAAAATAAATATCAACAAAAGTATTCATATATATATTATAAGTACAAGGGATAATATCCAACAAGATGAAATTGCATAAAAACATAAACTAGAGAAAATCAAAACAAAGGGACAAGAATAAAATTAGAGACAAAGGAAAACAACACACGGTGGATGAATCACCTAGAGAGGACCAGAGTCCAGCTCTTACTTAATTTCCACCCATCATTTCTGTTGAGATTTTTAGGATGTCTCTAAATTTCAATAGCCCCCCTCAGCTTTCTATGATGGAAGTGATCTGCCTTAACAATGACTTCAATGGAGTCTTCAATGCAAACATGGTGACACGACATGATGAGACCTCGGATAGTATTCTCTGCACTATGACTACCCGAGCTCTTAGAATTTCTGATGATAGCCATCTGGAATCGAAGAAATCCCATCTTCTGGATGTGTTTGAGATTAATGGGTATAACAGATCTCAAGGTCCGAAATCCTTTCAAAAAGCCTTTAAAGGCTCAAGAGACAAATCTTCTCAGTTGGATCCTATCTCCAAGGTGAATCTTCTGTTTATCCAAGGGACCTCGGATAAAATTGCCCATGTCCTTAGGAGAAATAAAGTTGCACTATCAGGAATTCTCTCAGATCGGTTAAGGACCCTATAGACCCAAAGGAAACGAAAGGTGTTTATTTAGTACCTTGCTCCTGTGGTACTCCCTATATTGGGGAAACTGGTCGATCCATTAGACAAAGAATCCATGAGCATGTTGCAGATTGTGCCTGACTCAAAGGACATGAAAGGTGTTTATTTAGTACCTTACTCCTGCGACACTCCCTATATTGGGGAAACTCGTCGGTCCATTAGACAGAGAATCCATGAGCATGCTACAGACATTAGGCACAGTCGATCCCGCACTTCTTCCCTTGCAGAGCATGCTGGGACTTCGTGTCACTATGTTTGCATTGAAGTCCCCAAAGTCATTTCTAAGGTGGATTACTTCCATCATAGAAAGTTGAGGGAGGCTATTGAAATTGAGAGACATCCTAAAAATCTAAACAGAGATGATGGGTGGAAATTAAGTAAGAGCTGGACTCCGACCGTCTCAATGTGATTCATCCCTCGTGTGTTGTTTTCCTTTGTCTCTAATTTTATTCTCGTCCCTTTTTTTTATTTTTCCTCTTCCTTTTGTATCCTTGTTTTCTTTTTCTCCGGTTTATGTTTTTATGCAATTTCATCTTGTTGGATATTATCCCTTGTACTATATTATTATATTGATTCTTAGCCTATATATATATATATATATATATATATATATATATATATATATATATATATATGTATGTGTTGATATTTATTTATCCCCCCTCTCAGCTCATTAGAATTATTAGAATTTTTCCTTTTTATATTATTCTATATTATTCATTAACCCCCTCTTTTTATTAATTTCTCTTAATAACTTCAATATTTTAATATTATTCCTTATACTAGTATTTACCCTTCTCCTTATTAATTTTATAATTTAATCATTTTTGCTAAATTATTATATTATTGGTTGGCCCTTCTAAATAATATTTTTAAAATAATTTTTTAATTTTTAAAATTTCTAACTAATTAACTAAATAACAGCTAATTTTTGTAACGGCTAGTTTTTAACAACTATCACTGACAATGATGCATCCTTACTATTTATTCAATGAGATCGATTTCCTTCATCACCTTGTCTTGAGGATGAACTACATTAGATGGTTCGAAACGTCGACCAAATCCTAATGATTAATCCGAAAGACATTTATCTACATTATGGATCACAAAAGTCTTAGATCTAACATCAACAGTGATGTTTACAGTTTAGTCCTTCCAAAACTTGTTACAAATGTTTTTCTTCAGCAAATATTCTCCTCTGTCCATATGGATATCCTCTTAGTGTCCCGCTATCTTCCTTCATGATTGTTTTGTGCCCACTTCCTGTATCTGATAACAAATACCCAGAAATCATAAACAATGCATATTTCTGCTACATTTTCTTCTCTTCCCAAATGGATTTCCATGGAGTATCACTCTGTCAAACACCAGTATTGGTCTACTTCCTTTGATCTGTATTCGGAGACAAAAACACAACATGGTCCATGGGCCTATGATATATGTTCTTTCGACCTGGAATTACAAAATTAAGTATCCCTCCCAATAGGTTATCAGAAAAATTTGAAAACACCTCTCGCTCCATTTCCAGATGCATCAGAGAGTTCATAATGCATCTCTCCAAATTTACCAGTTAGACCCTTCTTAGACAATCGATCCGCCTGAGTTATATATAATATATATATAAGATTTCGTGGTGTTGGAAGATTTACTTGTTCATGGATTTTTGCTTAAATATTGCTAGTTGTGAAACATTATTTATCAAATCATGAATTTGAAATTGACCTTCTGACCTTCTTTCATGTGCCACCAATAAAGGTGTAAACTTAGAGGCATGAGTCTTAATGAGAAATGGTATTCCTTCGCTGCCAACTATTTTTTAATAGTGAGTCTAATAAGCATTGTAATGCCAACTATTTCTTAACAGTAAGTTAAGTCTAATAAGCATTGTAAATTTTGTCAATATCTACATTATTTTAGAGAATCTACACCTCCAAAGACCTTGTGTCTTTTAGGATAGTAAATGGATAATAGACCTTGTGTCCTTTAAGATAGTAAAAGGGATTAGATATTGAGACCATCTTGAACTTACAAGTATAGTAAGCCTCCAAAGATTTTTATGATAACATATACAGGCAGGGATCCAAACTTTGATTTAATACAATATTCTTATCAAGATTAAAAAATATAACTGTCTATTCTATTTATTTATTTTTGTGCTAGATTGTAATTTTCTTTTTATTAAATCACATTTTTTAATGCATAAATCAATTCAATATTTTGAAAAACCAGATGACAGTAAAATTATGTAACCTATTAAACTTAAACATGCAAATCTCATTCTTATCAAAATTCAAACAAAATTAATCCTAAAAAAGTAACAAAACAATTTGCAAATCTCACACATTTCTGTCAAAACTCAAACAAAATTGTTCACAAAAAAGACCAAAACATAGAAGAATTATTCTCCCCTCTGGGTAGTCTTAAAAAACCCACAAAGAAGCCCTGAAAATGATGGAAATTGTGGCCAGATTATGACAAAATTTGGCAGATTTTTTTTTAAATTTGGGTTAAACTGTCAAATTTCAAGATTTTTGAGTGCCTTAAAAGTTCTTGATGTTATTTCTTAATGTTCTTGATAAGGTTCTTAATGTTCTTAATGATGCTGAATCCATTTCCACGACCAAACAAAACAAATGATTCAAACACTCCAACTTTCTAATGCATTCTGATTTCTTGAATTTTTTTAGCAGCCAAAAAAACTAACTACCAAATTAATGTTTGTAACATGGGTAAACAAAGCCAATTAAAATGACTCCAACGGTCACTTCTCGCTGATAGAGAGAGCATGTGCAGCGCGCAATGGTGAAATTGAGGCAGCAAAACATGACGCAGAAATTGATATGATAATGTCTGTCAATCCCCCAACGGCACTCCACACTCTGAACGTTTTCACGTTCTACCTCTGAGCGCACTCATTTTCCTGTGGACCCTTTCCCTCTTTCTCTCTCTGCAATCTGCAACGCCCATGAGTCCCAGAGGATTTTGTCACTGTCACAATAATCGATCGATCCGCTCTGCAACACCCTCGTGCGCTCAAATGACTACAAAAGGTGGCACATTAAGAGATGTCGACCCGCCCTTGCCCATTGCTGACGACTGCCAGATTGCCAAATTGTCAATACATGTATTATGAAATCTAAGGGGTGTCATTCAAAGAATTCAAATTGGTTCATTAAATGCAGCGAGTGGGGCCTCCTGGAATGGGGCCGGAGCTTCATCAATCAACATTTTTCCCTGCGAGTTGTCCGGGTGCTTCTCATTCCAAGCACCATGAGAGTCAAATCCTGTTTCTGGCGGACACACTGCTGTCTCGTCGGTCGCGTCCCTCGGACATTCCCTCAACTTTCGCCCCCCGGACAATACACGGATTCCTAATTTTTATTCACAATATTACGTAAGATTCATAATATGGGGGATCCATTTCTGCTCAATTTCACGAGGCACAGATATGATGCCCTCCTTGGATTATAGATCTGCAGATTTTGGACATTAAAATATGCATATATGTCAACTTTGATATTGACGTATATCAACTGTATATGTATTAGCCCTTCCCTACCCCACAACCACCCCACCGTTAGGTAGCCCTTAGATGCAATGAATCTCTGAGTGGCTCTTTATGAATACATTGTTCATTATCGTACTGGTTTCTATTAATAGTTATTCAATTGAATTCCCCGCGTTTGAATTTGCATGCCCTCCATTGATCTCTTACCTGTCTCCTTCCTTCATAGGGTATTTTTAGCCCAATTCGTGGAGGTTTCAATCGAAATCCCCGAGTTTGAATTTGCATGGTCTCCATTGGTCTTTTACCTGTCTCCTTCACCTTTATTTAGTGGGTAGTTTTAGCTCAATTCCTGAGGTTTTTTGGATATATTTTTTCAGTTGTTTTTAATGGTATTTAAGAAAAAAAATGGATGGATTTTTTCAATTCAATTTCTCTAAAATCTAACAGGAATTCATTGAAATCACAAGTTTTATAGGTAACCCCTGCACAATCGAAGTGGATAAAGGGTTTTTCATGTGTTCACTGTTGAATCCATATATACAGTGAAAAACCAGTTTAAATAACACAAATCAAGATTTGAACTCAACTTTTTCCTTAAACACAATCCTATATTTTTCCCTCTAATTTGTATGGAATTCATTAGAGCTTTATTGGAATCAAAAGTTTGAGTTGTGAAGTCTCTTCTTCAATCAATATATGTCATCAAAAATACATTTTATATAACAAAAGATCAAGATTTAACCAAAAATTGTTTGGTGAGAATGGAACCATATAATAGTTAAACAACACAGCCTGAGTGGATCTAATAGTTAAGAGCATGTGTTTCCTTCTAAAAAGTCATAGGTTCAAACCATTCATCATCCATGAAATGCTAACTCACTCATCATTATTATTAAAAAAAAAGACTAATTCTCAGCCATACAAAAACAATTTTAGTACGTACTGAGAACTCATATAATTTAGAAACATCAAACTTATCATTTTAATAAATATTTTCCTAATTAAAAAAATATATATATTATAATAAAAAATCTCTACCACTTTCAACAAAAAAAAAAAAATACTTTAAAAAAAATTACATTAAACAAAACAAAACACCAAAATATTATATTAAAAATATATTAAAAAAACACCAAAATAGTTAAAATACATTAATTAGGTTTCTATCAAATACCTAACGCTTCTTCCACGGAAACTCACACAACCAACACTTATCGTTCACATTGTATAGTTTCACAGTAGTTTCGGACCAGTGTATTAATATAGGATAATTAGAAACAAAATTTTAATGCGTTTAAATCAAAGTGGAGAGAAGTCGGTTTTATAATTTTTCAAGGCGAGACAAGTATGTATAATATATATTTATAATTATTTTGTTTTCTATTTTTGAATTTTTATTGGTTGGACATTTAGTTTTATAATGTATTTTATTTTGTTGAAATTAGAAGCAATTTATTTTTGAATTGAGACATAGAAACTAATTCCTTAAATGTTCTATACATTGAAGTTAGAAGTGAAGAGAAACCATCTCATAGCTTTCATTTACATCACCAAATAAATGTAAATATTGAATGTATTTGATTTTTTTTTCCTTTATAATTAGTTGGATATTGAATTTTAAAAGCTTTTATGACAAAGACACCATTTCATCCTCTCATGTTTGAAAAATGCCGGCCATAAATTTGAAAAAGCCTTGTCAAAGATCCATTCCACATGCTTCAAATTTGGGAAGGGAATCTCATGTTGCTGAGTATGATATTATGAAGTACCTTTTAGAAGAAATTTCAGTTTTCCAAATGGTTCTCAACATGATCCGAGTGATAGAGATCATATTCATTTTGATGAAAACATGTGTAATATCCCTTTTTTCGGAACAACTACAGATTGGGAATAATCTGAGTTATTACCAATGTGGAGCTACAACCATGTACCTCATACAGGTGTAAAAACACTTAAACTTCAGTAAAATATACAACAGCAAAGTTATACAGTGTTTTACAAGGCAAAGGTGGGGAAAAGTGAGGATTTAGGACCTAAAACGTGTGTATTCAAAGATATGCATAAAAATAAGATGGGAAAGTGGTTGGATATGATATCTAGGGTTATGAGGGACTCCCATGTCGAATTTCAGCAAAAACAAATAATTTTTTCTAAGTTAAACAGTTCCTTTTTTTTTCTAACTAGGCTAGAAAACCCTAATTTCCCAAGACTAGAATTATGCAAAAATTTACAGAAGCATGTGAGCGTGATTTTCTTAAGGGTATGACTGAAATAAGGTCTGAATATTGACAAATAAGATCAGGGGCATAACTCATACACTTTACAGAAGAAGAATGAAATAATACAGAAGAAATCCTCAAGAAAGAGGTGCTACAACCATGTAAAAAGACTGCATAACAGTGACAACGTTATTTTTAGGGATGAAGTAGTAGTTTATTGATTCTTCAGATCTAGATCAGATCTGTACATAAAAAGATAGATCCAATATAGATCCATGTACAAGAAGAGCTGATCTATACATTCCCCTTGGGGTTTTGCTCAAAACATGAAGCACCAGAAGTAGATCTGGGATCTAAAAATGCAGATCTACAGAATGATTTAGAAAATCACTGAATCATGAACATGTAGAATATCAAATCTGAAACAGAACATAGATTGGTTGGTCAATCTATGGATCACCACAGTGAAGGATGAATCCAATCACTAGAGATCTCTCCTCCAAAATGCAAGCAGAACACCCTACAGCTGTAGATCTGCAAATAACATTGTCTTAGGGACAGAAACAACATTGTAGCTTCTAAAGATGATATGGCCTAATGCCAAGATGTATATATGAAGTATAATTAGAAAGTGAACTCTTCCAGGAGGTTAAATGACACACTCACTGAGAAGAGCCACTGCTATCATCTAGGTTTGAGTAGATATAGATCTCCACTTGCTGCAACTCATAAGACAGCTCAACCCTCAACATGAGCAATGTTGTAATGTAAGATGAAACTTGGCCCAAGCCTGATAGTGGAGAATTTTAGCACAATTCTCCTCCAAGAGCTGCTCAAGGAAGGAGGCGGAATTCCTGAACAGGAATGCCCAACAAGGGATGTCTAATCAGATAGACCTTCAGAAATAATATCTTCAACAACCTTTTCCTTGTTGCGCTCCTCTTCCTTTTATAAGATAGGAATCTTGCCAAACCTTAAACCACCTTGAATCACTTAACCCCTTTCACATTACAACCTCCTTCTAAAATTGCGCAGTCCCTCAAAGAGGTTCAATGCATCTAGACTGCACTGTTTGACTTGGTCAAATAGGATCCCCTCTTGTGATTTAGACCCTTTCACACCTGCAAGATATAATTTAAATAGCCCAGATTTGTCTCTGTTCACATAGGCATTGATTTATTCTTAGTTTTCCGGAGTTTTACATGTCCTCCTTCACAGTTTATTAATTAATCATGAAATACAAAATAAATAAGGAAAAATTAATGTTCCAATTTAGGAACATTACAACATGATTGTAGTGCATAAAATATTTCAAATAAAGATAGATAACTTGTCAGTTGTCCAAATGTGCCGCATTTTCCAAGAATCATATCACGTAATCTAGGTTTTGAGAGATTCTGAAGGACATTTTTGTAGACGAAGTAAGAATAAAAGAGGTGCCCATCGTTTTTGTTAATATAATAACATGGATATTAGTGAGCAACCTCATATTTTAAAAGTTCTTACTCAAGTTGAATAAATGCTAATAGCATGTGTGAATCTTATTTTGCAAGTGACACATGCTCTAGGTGGGCAATATAAGTATAGAGACCACACAATTAGCTTTCCTCAAGATATTTCTACAATTGTACAAAGTCTTCCTCGACATGTTGAAGATATTGACTTTCTAATTGTGAGGAGACATGTCGCTTAGCCTAAATATTATGAATGTTATGTCAAAATATCTTGAGTGATGGCTGCATTGCTTTTCAAAATCCAACATGATCAATTTTATTAAGATGTTGTAATTGATTATGATTAGTGAATTCTCTGCCTAAAATATTAGCAAATGTCTCCTCCAGGGTTAAATTTGTTGAATGTGATATTGAATAATATGAGATCAATGCAACTAATAATGAAGGGTTTCGTGCTTATCGTTTTTCGTCTCATCCTTCTTCTTTTCTTGCTCACCTACCAAATAAATGGAGAGAATTGGAAGGAATTAGAGCATTTCTTGATAATGTTAATTCTTCACCTATTCAAGAAATGGATTGGCCCAATATTGGAACCTCTCCAGTGAATGAACATAATACAGAGGGGTTATTAGATATGGCATTCCCCACATTGTTCCCCATTTGGGATGCTGATTGGTTGCAACCACGTATTTTTAGTGTTGAAATTCATGAATATGCTTTGTGTCTTCTTAGATTCTATGATCAAAGATTTAGAAACCATCATCACTTTCGATATTACCTATTGAACATGATAATGTGACATCAGAGCCAAAAAATTGTTGTAGTTTTTGTAAATAAACATTTACATGATAACTCACCTACAACGATTGAAGAGTTGTGTCACCTTTGATTTACCAAACAATAAGTTGGTTGAGTATCTTGTGTGGTTTGATTATTCTCTGAGAGGTACAAGGGCATATTGGAATAAGTGTCAAGTTGAATTGAATGATATGATTACTCAGTTGGAATGTCCATATTTATTTTTTACTTTGAGTGCAGTTGACACAAAGTGGCTAGAGTTGCATAACATCATGCCCATACATTCACATTCTCATCCCTTAAATGAGCATTGTATGAGAATTGAGAATGCTATCTAGTACTCTCATATTGTTTCCACATTTATGCACCATATATTCAATATATTTCGAGAGGAAGTTATCCCAAAATATCTTAAGGCTAAAGACTTTTGGTACAATTTTGTGTTATTGAATTTATTTCCTATACTTTTCCAATTGTTTATTATGATTCTATTTATATTTTTTGTAGTAACCATATCTTCATTTTCTTCAAATATGAGTGGTAGCATAGAGGTTTAGCACATATCCATGGTTTCCTATGGTGCAAGGTGCTCCTAACATGGAAAGACTTGATTGGTCAAATGCTTCTGATGTACAACTTGCAAAGATATTCTTTGAAAATTATGTAACTGCATGGAATCCATGTGACATGCATCGTCACAACATAATGGTTCCACGAAACCTCAATGATGACCCTTTTTTATTGAATACTGGTAAGATTTTCTCTTGCAATCCTCATAATGATTATGAAGAATTGTTAAACCGTGTCCAAATGCACACAAATTCTTATTATTGAGAAACAATGGAAAACCATAAATATCTAAAAACCTAACCCTAGGAGATAAAACGCCAAATTATGGGCCCCTTCAGGGTAAATTGGTACACCAATTTCCCGGGGTCCTAACTTTGGCATACGATCTTATTTTGACACACATGATACCTCATTAGAAATATATATCCGAGGAATACAACTGGTGACAACGAATTTCGAGTTCAAAACTCAAATTTGTCAACTGTGATTTTCCAAAAAAACATCTTTTAGGACCTCAAAACGGCTCCAGAAGTTCAGGACCCGAAAAAATGCAAAAAATAGTAAATTGTTCTACAATTAAGGAAATTGAAAAACTAAAAGAAAATATGGTGGGGGTCCAAGTGGAATAGGCAGGTGGCCACCAATATCCACCTAGATCAGTTAGCTGGTCTCTTGTCATCTATTCTCTTCTGAAGCATCTCCCTCTCACCCAAGCCTCTTCTTATGGTCACCTCTTTCAAATGCTTTCCCTCTACTTCTCCCCCTTGCACTAGCCATCATCTTATGTTCCTTCAGATACAAATTCTCCACATATTTAGTGGACTTAATGCATGGATAGAGGGCTCACTCAAGAAGGGGCATTGGGGGTCGAGGCCCAAACAACAGCACCCAAGCTCAACCCCAAGCCCAAGCCTCCACATACTAATACATCAAACACACTCCATTGGTGGTTCAACACAAGATTTTAGACTTTGAGCTAGAATTGGTTGGTGAAAGAAATAACTTGTTTGATTCAAAGATCATGGTGGAAGTGGAGAACTAGATTCCAGACTTGGGAAATCCAATGGCATGACACAACTAATATCTACACATAGTTGATTTATACTAGCATGTTAAGAATCCAATGGGAAAAGTGTTATTAAACGACAATGAAAGCAAATATGATCTCCTCCTTCACATGGAGGAGATCCATTTTCTTTATCAGATCATGCATTAAATAATGCAAAGAATAGAAAAAACCCTACTTAGTGAGAGAGACTACCACCTCCTGGAAAACCTACGCTCCTTGCTCCAACTGTTTAGTCTCATGATCTTTTCTTGGTGTGATGCCATTGGCAATCAGCTTACTAATTTATATTGTTTCTAGTATACATATATCCTCTTTTTCTTGTATATATGGTTTTCATGGCTTCCGTAGCCAATTTTTGAAATTTTTGTAATGATGAGCTTGACCACCACTAGCTCTGTATGTTTATTTTGGACCAATATGGCTTGAACCTTTATCGGTATTGTTGGTTTGGCTTTTGCACAGGAAAACTAAAATTGATTAAGGTGTCAACAATAACATGAATTGCATATATTTTATGGTATAATATAAAATCTCGAGCTTACACAAAAAAATGATGTGATTATAGTGAAAATTTCATTTATGTGAGAAAATGAAAGTGCGTAAATACTATTTATTAATCAAATATGTTAAAAATATCACTTTCATGTTTAAAGAAAAACCTCATCTCCCAATATCGGTCGATGTTTATCTCCATTTTCTTGCCTAGTAAAATTAAAGAGAAAAAAATAAAATAAAATATAATTAAAAAATAAAAAATATCAAATTTCTCATAATTTTTAATGAAACAAAAACAAAATACAACATAGTTGAAAACAAAAAATAAAGTAGAAATATAAAAAAGAAAAACTCTCCCTTTTTTTCCCTCCAAACTTTCCCATCTTGTGCCCCCTAAACCACTTGGTCATTGGAAAGGGTAAAAGGGCAATTGTAGGTATAATTTTCTGAGTTATTTTCTATGATTGTGTGGTTAGTGGGGTATATTTCCACTAGCCACCTAATGCATGAAAAATAGTTGAATACGTAGAAAACCCTTACTCACATATTCACCCTCTAACATTGCATATATCGAGTGGCTAGTAGTAGGTCCCTTTCCAACCACATCATTCTTAGAAAGTAGTGCACAACATATCCATATAGAAGCACCTTGTGATTTCCAATGGTAAGGTTGCTAGTGGGGTACAAGAGAATGAAATGAAGAGAAGTGGAGGGTAGGGCAGAAAACAAGGTGGGAAGTGAGTGAGTAAGGAGCGGAGAAAGTGTGTATGGTAAAATGGGGGCATGGGGAAGGGTTCAAGTGGATGGAAATTGAGGGAGAAGATGGCGTGATGGAAGAAAAAAGTTTGGTTCAAGTCGATGGAAATTGAGGGAGAAGAGGGCATGATGGAAGAATTTATTTATTTATTTGTGATTGAGACGTCTATTATCATGAATTAATTGTGGCATGGGTCACCCTTTGATCAAGCAATCATGAGTCAAGGTTATTTAGTTTGTCAAAAAAAACCTAAGACTTATACCAACCTAATGATTTTTTGTGTGCACTAGCACCCATCCATAAGGATGAGAAGAAGAATACGCATACCATAGGAAGTTGAATGATAATATCAATAAAAGTGGGAATATATTATATATCTAAATTTACATTGACCAAACCAAATTGTTGTTCGAAATATTTTATTTTATTTTTATTTATTTTTTAAAACTTAAATGGTTAATTAATTGGTTGTTACTAATTTTATTTGGCTATTAAACATTTAGACACTCTGTATAAATGAATATTCCATTTTGAATTCTATTGAGTGAAAAATATTAGTATACATTAATGATTCATTAAAAATACCATTAATAAATCCAGAAATATCCCTTGAATCCCAAAAGATTTCTCAAAAAAATATTATTTAATTATTTATCTTTGTTTTAAAGCTTGTTAAATTTAATTTAATAATTACTTATTATATTTTTGCATGGCCTTCTTAATGATTTTAATATTCTTTTCATAATTTTGAAAAATATAATTTTAATATTTACTCCTTTCCATTTTGTCATCTTTAAAACATCAAAAAATATTTAGTTTTACAGACCTGAAATAACCAAGAATTCAAACTTCCGTTAACATGCAGCCCATTGATTTTCCTCTATATTACTATTTCCCATATTATTGCTTTAGTGATTTCATTCTTTCTTAGTTACTGGTTGCTGCTAAATTCAATTATATATATATATATATATATATATATATATATATATATATATATATATATATATATATATAGGTTTTGGCTCTGATTGGAAAGGTGAGAAGCATAAATGGAAAAGAGAAGTAAAAGGAAAAGGATATGATTACAAGAAATTGAGTAGAGATTAGTGAAGGTCTTCAAGCAGATGACTTCGTCTTTAGTAGAAATTTAAAGTCGCTCCACATTCTTAGTAAAGGTTGCTCAAGATAGTGGAGGGTTAAAGTGGTAATGGTTAATTTAGTGAGATTTAAGACCTCAATGTATTCTTTTTAACAATGGTTTGAAATATCTATTTAAATAATATCATCACCTATTTGGAGATTGCTGAAATAAGAGGGAGAAAGATGGATGAATTTTTTTCCAGACTGAAATTTTAATTTAATGATGCAATTTTTATATATTTAATTATGATAATGTTATATTTTTTATAATTTTTTATAATTGTGTTTTTTGTAATTTGTTTACACTGTTTATATAAATTAGTATAGATTTATTTTTATTTTTTTATATTTTTAAAAGGATCAAATGATCTAAAATATAAATCTATATTTAAAACTAAAATTTGAGAAAAAAATTGTATCTCAAAAAATTTGATTATATATATATATATATCACATTTCTTTTTCTCTCTCTATATATTATTTTAATTTTATTAAAATTAGCATTTTTCTTCGGCATATTTTATAATTTTTTTTTTTTTATGTAATGTGCATAACATGCACATACACACATATAGAGAGAAAATGTGGTGTGAGAAAGATTTAGAGGCTAAAGATATTATAAGGAGGTCATTGACCCTACTCTAGAAGATCAAAAGTATCTCTCTGTTTTAACTAGCTCAAAGAAAAAAATTAATATAGCCAAGATAAGAATGAACTCTCATGAGCTCCATAGTGAAACAGGTTGTTGGGCAGTTCCTAAAACACCATGGGTGGAAAGGACCTGCCATCTCTGTGAGAATGTGAACATTGAGGATGAAAATCACTTCCTTTTAGAGTGCCCTTGGTACACCCACATTAGATCTCAATATCATATTCTTTGTTGCAATACCAACCTTCCTAGTCTTTTAACATGTCAAAAGTTAACCACCACCATCATCATCATTATTGTAAAAATTAAATTTTTATATTTTGATTAATTAAATTTAAATATGAATTTTTGAATATATATATATACTAAATTGGTTATAATTTTATTATTAAAAGAATTAGAATATAATAAATTAATTGAATCTATTTATTATTTTTATTTTTTATTATTTATTCTAATTAATTGAAGACAGACCTACTAGCCCCCAAGCATATCTAGGAGGAAGACCGATGTTTGGACCCCCCCGGAAGTTCATCCCTGCATAAGGGAAGGGTAGAAACATTTGGTATTTGGCCTCAAACCATGCGTCCATGGTGGCGTTTCAATAATGCCCCACCCTACCCCCACCTCCTCTAGGGATCACAAGAGCCCATCCCCTCATATGAGGCTCCCATGGCCCCCCAGTAGGCACCACCACCACCAGTCTCAGCAGCACCACCCGCTCATACATGATGTTGCAAAAATTTTTGGCATAGGCAAACAACTTCGATCCATCCCGGATCTTGTAAATATGTGCCAACATCTTGTCATAGGAGAAATGGGCAAAGTCAAAAAAGTGCCGGGACCTCAGCCAATGCAAGACACCATCTTGTAGACCTGATGCTCGATGTGGAGCAGACAACCCTCATAGTCGTACAATGGCTGCCAAAGCACATTGCTCAGCCAAATCTGTCATAGTGGAAATATATATGCAGCCGTCCATAAGGGGTGCCCCACCATAGTGACGCACCCGGAACAACTCAAAATCCACCCTCCCAGAGGGAACTAGATACTGAAGCGCCTCACCTTAAGGTAGTGGTCCGGTCACAAAATAGATATCCGTCTCAAGACGGATAGCGATGTCACACCCACATAGTAAAAACACCTTGTGTCACCTGTTCCAATGCTAGATGAGGTAGTGCAGGAGTTGGTCCTGTGACCAAAGAAGGTCATTCTCCACAAATTTTAGAAGACCCCATCATGCCAACTATTGGCGTGCTTGACCATCGTTGGCTAAAGCAATGCGGATCTTAGGCTAATCCCGCTCCCTCCACAACATCTTGTCAACAAAACAGGAGCACATCAGCAATATAAAAACATCAAAAAACAGGAAAAATTTCCAAAAAATTTTCTTCAGCTCTCCACGTGCCTGTCCCTCAAACAAGAGTGAGGAAGGCACACTTGTATCTCTCATAGGCATGTAGAAGGCACACCCAATGCAAGGAAAAGTGCGCATAAGGAACACAAAAACCTATTTTTATATGTAAAAGGCACTCCCTTACCCTGATCGCCCGCACAATCTGTAATATTCCCAAATTTTAACATCATATTTGGAATATCAGAGTCCTTGATTTTCTTAATAAATTAAGTAAATAAAAGTGTAGAGGGACCCACAAACCTCAAAGATGAATAAAATCCACTTTTAATGTGTGTATGTGGATATTTTAGATCTAGATCTAAAATCACGGAGTAGTGGAGAAGCTCCATTGATGGAGATCATGTATAATTTAAGAGATAGATTATGGAGGATGAAAAAATCAAATAAGATCATGGATCTTAAATTTAAAATCATGAGGATCTTTGATAAGGTCAACTGAGATCATAGTGCAATCAAGAAGATCATGAAGCACTTATGATAAGATAGTGGAGAAAGTGATGCATTTAATGAACACATGATGGAGGGGGTAATCACCCCATGTGAACATGATGAAATGCATGGATCAATAGCACAGTCAACCTTGGAGACATTTGTACACATGTACAATGCAGTATTAGAGTGGGCCTAGGCTATGGAAGGCTCATGCATATAATGAAGGTGAAGGCACAATGGAAGGCATGATATGGATAATTCATTTCTTGATCTGTATAGATCTAGATTTGTCTTAGGACATTTCTATGTAGAATTGTGTTGTTTAGCAGAGTTTGCAGTGTTTTTTAGCATAGGGTGTTCCCGAGCGGGAATCCCACCTCTTTATTTGAGTAGCTCTAGAAAGAGGATTGTTCTTCATTCCTTATCAAGAATTGGTGCCATCTTTAGGAGGTTTTTTCTAGCATTCAGCTAGGAAACCAGTGGAGGATTCATCCTACCACTTTGTTATTTAGATCCAGCCTTTCAGGAGTAGCAGATCTACATCTGGTATTTAGGCCATTGGGTTTTACCTCCATGCAGTAGTAGTCTCTTCAAGGATTTCATAGTTTATTCCTATAGATCTATTGGAGGAAGGAAGTTTCCAGTATTTCAGCTAGAAATCTTGTGAGGATAACCTCCTCACATTGGATCCATTGTTTCCATCACTTAGGAGCTGATTTGACACATCTAGCAGTAGGCTAATGAGCCTCCCTGTAATATCCCAAAATTGGGACAACTCAGCAAGCCTGCTGAAATAACACACTTCTGAGAATTCATTGCACTAAAATGAGTTTGCAACTCCTGGATCCCTTATATCAGCTCATCTAAGATCTAATTCCAAAAGGATAGCAAAAAAAAATCAAACTAGTGGGTTAAACAGACCTCCCACAACCTAGTCTAGCTGAAATACCCCCCAAAGACAGGGGCTGCAACTATATTCAATGGACTGCTTCAGAAATAACGCAGTTTATCAATCTACAAGTGTGAGACCAACATTGAGGTTCATCTTCTAGCTATACATAAGAAAATTAGATCTACAATGCAGCTTATACAATGTATAACAGATATAGAAAGAATGTACAAGACAAAAGCCTGAAAATGAGTTGCTACAACAACATGAAATGACAGAATAAGCTTGATAGCGTTATTTTCATTGTTGAAGCATGTAGTAGATTAAAACTCAAATCTAGAGTAGATATATACATAAAATGATAGATCTATTTCAAATCTATGTACAATATAGGCTCCTCCATACACTCCCCTTGGGGATCTCAGAAAAACATGAACGACGGTGAGTAGATCTGAGATCTAAGTCACAGATCTGCAGAAGTATTTAGAAAATTTTGAATCATAACATATGCAGCAGATCAGATCTGAACTAACATGGTTTGGTTGTCCAATCCATGGATAACCATAGTGAAAGGAAGGATCCAGTCACTAGAGATCTCTCCTCTTAAATGATGCCAAGTCTCCCTGCACAGTCATGGAGGAGGGACTGTGCTATAGGCCCTGATAATTCTTTGGCCTATTCCCAATGTTTGGATCTGAAGCTCAACCCACTAATGCGCTCTTCCAGGAGGTTAAAAGACACACTCACTGAGAAGAGGCACTAGTACAAGCTAGATCTAAACGGATCTAGTGTTCCACTTACTGCAACTCACATGGACAATCCAATCCTAAGCAGGACTGCACTATAGATGCAAGATGTGGCTTGGCCAAATGTGGGATAGTGGACTAGGCAAACAAGACTCCTCCAAGAGATGCTCAAGGAAGGAGGTGGGATTCCTAAATAGGAAAGCCCAATAAGAGATGTCTAAGAAGAAAATACCTTCAAAAGAATAAGAACATCAGCAACCCTTTTCATGTTGTCCTCCTCCTTCTTTTATAAGATGAAAGCCTTGCCAAACCCTAAACCACCTCAATGAGTTAGCTCCTTTCACATGTGGAGACTCCATCTAAAATTGCACTATCTATCCATGAGGTTCATTACATCTAGACTGTGTTTTTGACTTGGTCAAAGTTGACCCAATCTCATGATTCAAACCCATTCACACCTGCAAGATTTTATTTACATGGCCTAGATATGTCTCTGTTTACATAGGTATTGATTTATTTTGATGTTTTTAGGAGTTTTACATGTCCTCCTTCATATTTTATTCATCAACATGAAAATCAAAATAAGACAAAGAAAAAATTGAATATTCCCATTAGCTTGGGCTAATTGGGAATATTACAATCCTCCCCTCCAAAGTGTTGCTTGTCCTCAAGCAACTGATAGGGTGAGTGTTGCAACTCTTCTCCTTCCCCATTGATGACACCATCAAGGATCCAGCTCTCTGCATAAGCTAATTGTTCACCAATCCATCCTCCCATGAGTTGTATCTCCAAAATCATTATGAGATGTACATAATACATCCCACAAAGTGTCAAGAATGCCACTGAAATGAACATGGTTGAACCCCTACTCTCCTTGAAATATGTAGCAAAGAATACAAAGAGAGTCTCCATCCCATGTGGTACACACATGCCTCCTATCCTCCCTCCATACAATTCTAAAAATAGGACAAGTACATCATCCATGTATCGAAGAAAAACTACAAGTAAATAAACAAAAATTGGAACATGAGGAGGTGGGTCATAATCCCATATATGGTACCAGCGCAGAGCATCTCTTGCCTGCATCAGATCAAGATGTGGTAAGTGCTTTTCCCACCACTTACTTGCAGACCATGCCATCTCACTGTAGCTGCATGTGTGAGATATGTTTGGTGCCTTAGGAAAGCACCCATCATGAAACAAGATCTCCCTTTGTCCACCCTTTGTCCACCAAGGGAGTGGCCAAGTACAAAAATTGTTGTGGCCCCATATTTTCTTTGAGATTGACAAGATATAACACTCCTTTTTGGATTCATGGCCTGCAAAAACATGGTGTAAGAATGCATGAAGTCAGAATATAAAATACATGTATTAAGAGCATGCTCTTCGCCAAAAATTATCCTCCTATCAATAGAGTGGTGCATAGATCTACTCTCTCCTTCAAGGGAAGGAAGAGAGGGTTGATTTAATTATCCCTTAGAGCCACATTTCTGCTCCAACTCCACAGAATCCATGCATCTTTGACAATGTTGATATAGTTCCCTTTCAAAGCCCTCCCAGAGATAGCTCCTCAATATGATATTGTTAAGCTTCATAGAATAAGTGTGGCTAAGATGGAACTCTCCATAAGCCCTTTATAGAAGCTTCGCTTTAAGCTTGGAGGCTCTAGAAAAAAATATTCTACCATGATTAAAGATGACTCCATCAAAGATTGAATAGCTCCCTTCATGAAACCAGTCATCAAGAATCATGCAAGTATGAAGATCCTTGGAATATTCCACCAACAGTTGGGATTTCCAATAGGGATCTAATGTGCCCAACAATCAGAGCGCTGATAATGTGCCAACTGAAGTGGTTGCCATGTTGTTGCTCTTCTCCTTGACATCCTCCATGTCCAAGGTGTATGTTGGAAGGCCATGCATTCCATTTTTCTCCTCTTTGACATATATCATGCCAAAAGTATGAGATGGAAGGTTGCTATTCCTTCCTTGCTTCCCTCCTTGCTCATGGTCATGCTTCAAAGGAGAAGGAAGCTCTTGGGAGTTAGTCTTCCATGGAAGGCTATCATCTACCCAAGGCCTATTTTTTTTGGCCAAAGCATGCATGTGAGACCACCATCTCTCTTCCAGCAGGGAAGAGTGTTCTTCAAACAAGTTTGTCTTCTGATTCAAGTCTTGCCTCCCATGCTCCATGATGGTGTCATTTTATCTCCTTGCAGCGTATATTCTTAACACAATTTGAGAGGTGAGAATATATAGTGAGGTCAAAGGAAAAATTCTCTCCCTTCCTTTGTACCTCCCCCTTACTCTCAGCGTTGTAGCATGGTCTTCTAATGCTCCCTTCCTCCTTGGATCTATGGAAGGAGCATCAATGCATGAAACGTATCCCATAAAATCTGAATCAGGTGGTCTCCCAGGGGGTACACAACAAGTTAAATATGTCTCATGGCTAATTCCTAGGTGAACCACAGATAGGAACATAATATGACTACTTCCACTGCGCAAATCCATCTCTAATTGTTGTGTGGAAGTACCATGGTAGGGAGAATTTGGAGCAACTCCCCCATCTTATTCTTCATCACCCACATTCTGCAAGACCTCATAGTCTAAGGTGTTCTCTCTAGATGCAGTTATCTCATGAACACTCATCATCTCCTTGGTGTCAAGAGTATTGATCACAAAGGACTGATCCATCATAGTGTGTGTTCCAAGATTTGGATGCAGTGTTGGAACACATCTCCTCCACTTTTTTGTCTCTTTGTCTATCATCATAGACACATAATGCTCATCATCTCCATGTATAGGATTCCTGGGGCCTTCTTTCCAAGATACAATAGCCCTCATGGTGGAAGTAATAGCTTCAAATCCATCTCTCAGTAAAATTAGATTCCCTCCTGTTGTCACAGCGCTCGAGGAACCTTTCAGTTCTACTTCTTTCTCCTCCTCATCAATGGAGTATGCCCTATCAATAAGAGATCCTTTTCCTTGATCTCTCATTGAGGAAAGGACACTCATGTCTTCTTCTTGAGAAGAATGATCTTGCTAAAGTAAGGCCTTTTCCCTTGGAAAATCATGTAGCACTTCTTTAACCCTCCCAACAATGTTCTGAAATGGAGTTATCTTCATGGATCTTCTTTATTCTTTGAGTTGAAAAAAATCAGGGAAGCTTAGATGCTCTTTGAATCTCTTAGACTGAGATTCATATTCTCGGAGGCAGTCACCAAGAGTCTCCTCCTCTGGTGTCTCTCCATCTTCTTCTCCTCTTGCAAGGAATGCAGGCATGCTGCAACGTTGTAAATCATATTGTGTGGCTGCATGCACACGCACACCAAATGAAGTAGTGGGGCTTCCCTCATGTGAAAAAATCCTCAATATATTTGATGGTATTTCATTCCTCACTCCCCTTATTTCGTCCTCCAGCTCATGCAAATCTTGAGAAAGAATGTTAGAGAACTCTACTCCTTTTATTCTTCCATACAAAGGGGTTTCAATGGTGTAATAATTTTTCTTCTATCTTCTTCTATGATACCTCTAATCTCTCTCAGTGAGAGGATATTCTTCTTTTGAAGGCCTATTGGCTCCAAGAATGCATAGGTTGTGCCAAGAAAGATTCTCTGATACCACTGTAATATCCCAAAATTGGGACAACTCAGCAAGCCTACTGAAATAACGCACTTCTAAGAATTCAATGCAATGAATTGAGTTTGCAGCTCCTGGATCCCTTATATCAGCTCATCTAAGATATAAATCCAAAAGGATAGCAAAAAAAAATCAAACTAGGTGGTTAAACAGATCTCCCACAACCTAGTCTAGCTGAAATACCCCCAAAGAGAGGAGCTGCTGCTATATGCAATGGATTGCTTCAGAAATAACGAAATTTATCAATCTAGAAGTGTGAGAAAAACATGGAGGTTCATCTTCTAGCTACACATTAGCAAATTAGATCTACAATTCAGCTTAGACATTGTATAACAGATATAGAAAGAATGTACAAGACAAAAGCCTCAAAATGAGCTGCTACAACAACATGAAATGGAAGAATAAGCTTGAAAACTTTATTTTCATTGCTGAAGCATGTTGTAGATTAAAACTAAGATATAGAGCAGATATATACATAAAATGATAGATCTATTTCAGATCTGTGTATAAGATAGGCTCTTATATACACTCTCCTTGGGGATCTCAGAAAAACATGAACAACAGTGAGTAGATCTGAGATCTAAGTCACATATCTACAGAAGTATTCAAAAATTTCTGAATCATAACATATGAAACAGATCAGATATAAACTGAAACAGATTGGTTGGCCAATATATGGATCATCACAGTGAAAGGAAGGATCCAATCACTAGAGATCTCTCCTCTAAAATGATGCCAAGTCTCCCTGCTACTCTACTCTTGCAAATAACGTAGTCATGGAATAGGGAATTCACTGTAGGCCCTGAGAATGCTTTGGCCTACTGCCAATGTGTGGATCTAAAGCTCAACCCATTAATGCACTCTTCCAGGAGGTTAAAAGACACACTCACTAAGAAGAGGCACCAGTACAAGCTAGATCTAAACAGATCTAGTGTTCCACTTGTTATAGCTCACATGGAAAACCCAATCCTAAGTAGGACTACATTGTAGATGCAAGATGTGGCTTGGCCAAATGTCAGATATTGGACTAGGCAAACAAGACTCCTCCAAGAGCTGCTCAAGGAAGGAGGTGGGATTCCTAAACAGGAAAGCCCAATAAGGGATTTCTATGTAGATAATACCTTCAAAAGAATAATAGCATCAACAACCCTTTTCCTGTTGTCCTCCTCCTTCTTTTATAAGATGAAAGCCTTGCCAAATCCTAAACCACCTCAATGAGTTAGCTCATTTCACGTTTGGAGCCTCCATCTAAAACTACGTTGTCTATCCATGAGGTTCATTGCATCTAGAATGCGCTGTTGAATTGGTTATAGTTGACCCAATCTCATGATTCAAACCCATTCACACCTACAAGAGTTTATTTACATGGCCCAGATATGTCTCTATTTACATAGGCATTGATTTATTTTTAAGTTTTTAGGAGTTTTACATGTCCTCGTTCACATTTTATTCATTAACATGAAAATCAAAATAAGACAAAGCAAAATTGAATATTCCCATTAGCTTGGGATAATTGGGAATATTACACTCCTTCTCTAACAGCATAATTTTCTGAAGATGTTGTTCATCCAATAGCTATTTTTAGTGGCAGAAATTGGAGGAGCTAGATCTTGAGCTTTTAGCCCAAGGATCTAGTGAAGGGATCAACCCTTCTTGCATAGATCTGATTGTACATCATTGTAGACATCATATCATCAGATCTAGCTTCAAATCTTCATTCCCAGCAGCATATGTGTGAAGACCTAAGAGGATGGTTTTATTAGACTTACATATATGATAAATCCCTTCTGGGTTATCTTGGGAATCCATCATTGAGCCTAGATCTATAATTTTAGCATCATCGGAGCTCCCATTCTACTCAAATCTAACTTTCTATATTTCAGGTAGTTGTAGTCCCAAAAGTTGCAACAGGGATAGTGCAGTTTACCTTCCAGCAGAGCAGCAGTTACGCAGTCCGTCTTGGGAAATCATTGCAGGGTCATTCTAGGCCACCCTTTTGGCTTGAGTATCTCATATTTTGAGCACTGATGTACTTGCTTTTTGCACCTCCAATATAATAAAATGGCTCAGCTATTTCTGTGCATTCTGATGTGTATATAGATTTATTGTTTACTTTTCTACAATTATTATATTGTCTTTTAGTATTACTGCATTCTCCCTTCTAGGATATTACACAATCCAGGGTAAAAATGGCTCAGAATCCATACAAACCAGTATTGTATGGACCCTAGCACCCCAGACTGGAAAAAATTAAAATGGAGGATGTTATGGAGTTTACGTGGCCATAAAATTGCTAATCCCAGGTGCTCAGGCTGACTACAATAGCAAGAACTACTCTGCAGAAGCCTCTGGCCTCTCAATACTCAATAGACAAAAATGAATTGAATTGAGCCATATTCACCTATATGTCACCCTTTTCAAAAACTTTGGCGGACCATAACGAGAGCTCAGAAGGCCCAATCAACAGGCTGAAAGCAGCACTGTGATCAACACTCCATAATGTTCAAGGGTAGTGCCACACATCGACACCCCCGAAAAAATAAATTTTCAGTGCCAAAAGGTATGCCCTCTCTCATCTTTTTTTTAAAGCACATGTCTTTCAATAATATTTGGATAATGAAGATGCTTTCACTTGGGGTAGTTGTTTTTGCAGGTAGTATGAAAAAAAGCTACAACTCCATCCACTGAATGTTCCAAATCAGGTATCATTCTATCTTAGCATGATAGAGTCCCAGAAAATCTACATATCCTGACATCTTTTCTCCATCAGAAATCATCCATAGGTTCCACACATCTGACCACGTTTATCATCACCTCACCTTGCACATGATAGGCATCCTCGTTGGTTGGTAGAGCCTTCCACCCCATGGCACTCGTCACCCACAGTAGACCGCATATCGCAATAATAGTGATGCCATGGAAATACCACTTTAGTCTAGGAAGCACCTCATTCCCATTCAATCATCATACATAAGGTCAAGTTTTACCATATGAAATAAAACCGCTTTCCCAGACGACCAAGCTGTACAAGCAGATCAAAAAGTGCACTATCGTGCCTCACATTTGGCCCACCATACCTCCATTAGCATAACCCATCTGTGATAATTTTTCATCTGCTTCATCAACCTCACACATGAGACCAACCAATGGGCCCCCACCCTCAGCAAAACACCTTCCTCACATCATTAGTGAGTGAACACTTTCACATTTTTGGGCACCCATATTTATGTTTTGTACAAACCAAACCCCATTATTTTATTCTATTGGTAAGTTTACAAAGACGAAAAATGGTGCACTATGTCCCCCACCCTTCCATTCTTTTTTTCTCCCATGGCAGCATTCCCTCGTCACCCTTGGTTGGAGTATCACACCCTCACCCAAATGCCACCATGACATTCATAACTATTTTATACCCACCCTAGAAGTCCTACCGACTCTAGGGTTTTTCCCATCAGAAATAGTTATGACTGTCACCAAGATGCTTTTTATACTATGGCCTTGGGCCACTGAATCCCCATAATCAGTTTTCAGTCACCCCTCGCCATCATGCCTATGTTAAACCCATTTGTAATATCCCAAAATTGGGAGAGCAACAACATAGCACATAAACATGGAAAGTAGTAGTGAATACATCAATACACAAATACATGATAAAAATGTATAGCCATCTTATTAAACATATCAACAATAATGGATATAAAATCTTGAGGATCTAGTCACTCAAGAAATAAAACACAAGCCTCCACTAAGAAAATATAACAAGACATGAACTATAGCTGCTATACAAATGCCATGAGCCAAGACAACGCAGTTTTAGGGCATAAAATACTACAAGAAAGATATAAAAATATGTATTTTTTGTTATATAGCTCAAATGGTGCTAAGAATAGATATCTATGCTCCCAAGAACTTTTCGAAGACAACCCAGAAAGGGTTTCCGGAAATACCCAAAATACAAAAATGTCGGAATGTAGCCCTAGGGCTGAATTGCAGCTGCAACTGCATAACTAGATGGAGGTGGCTGGAACTAATGTAGAGATGTATATATCTCCTCCAATAGATCATTCCAACAAAACAGTGGTCCCTTCACTGAAAATCAAACACACAAAAAGAGGCATTGAAACCTCCACTGTAAATACTTAATAAAATAACAAAGTCCTTGAGGAAAACTGCCCTGTAGGAGGTGGAAATAGGTTGGCCTAGTTCCAAAATATGAAATTAGGCTCTATGGTCTTCCTTGCTGGCCTCCTAATGGAAAGGATGCCCCTCCACTGAAAATACAACACTCAAAGTGACCCTCTCAATCCTCCACTGCAAGACAACACAACTTTGAATAGAAACTATGCCATAGCTGAAGACTGAAGCTTGGCCTAATACCTAGATGTGGACTATACAGCTCAATAATCTCTCCTGAGTAGGCACTTTAAGTCCCCTGAGGATGAGTGTGGGATTCCTTCTCTGGAACACCCTTGTACTAAACAGTACATTAGACACTGCTAAACAACAAAAGCATGCAATAGAAATTTCACTTGACAAATCTAGATCTAAGAAGATCAAAATAAATAATTATCTAACATGCCTTCTATGCCTACCTCACCCTTCCTTATATGCATTGTGAGCCTCTCACCTTGGGTCCCACTCATTAAATACACTACTCTTATGGAGACTATCTCCCATTAACTATATGTTGTTTCACATTAACGAACCACTCTCTCTATACCAACATTTTTGATTTGGTCAACATTGAGCTTGTCCACATGCTTTTGCCCCTGTCCACACATGGAGGTGCTTTATCCAGCTATCATGATGATTCCTTTCCACATTAAGAGGTATTTTTTTCATACTAAATAGATTTATGGGTCTCCCTACCCACTTATTCATCTATCTAGAAGACAAAAGCAAAAATGGATATTCCAATTAGCTGCATGCTAATTTAGGAATACGACAGTCCTCCCCTCCCAAATGTTGCTTGTCCTCAAGTAACTGCAAGGGTAGAACTAAAGAGCCTCCTCCCCTCCTTCTGTAGCATACTCATATCATAAGCTTCTCCAATGAACAATATGCTTTCTTATCAATATGTCTCTAGGTTGCTCCTGCCAAGTGTATAAGCTAGCCTTTGGTGACAAATCCAAATGGCTCTCATGATGAAGTAGTGGGATATACATGGAGGAAACTATATATTTTCTATAGGCCTTCTTGAGGCATGAAATCTGAAATATATTGGGAGCCATCATTCCCATGTGAAGCTCGCATCCTCAAGCTATCATCCACACAAAATGAGTCACCCTCCAAGATGGTAACTCATGGAAAAACTCCTCCACCTTAGGCTCCTGAAATGTAGGTGGGTTGTATAACTGATCTTGATAGAAAAATTTTTCTATCCCATGTTGTATCTCTCTCCACTTATGATAAGTTTATATTAGCTACTAATTTTGGGTTGTAATAATGTTTCCTTCAAGAGGAAAAAAAAATGGATCCTCATAGATCCTCTCCCTAGTGTCATGAATCATGCTTGCCCAAAATATTCCATATACAATGAATAGGATATCATCATAATATGGCATCCAAATGAGAAAAATACTGAAGGCTTTATGTAGTGCTGGAAGGTACCAACAGTTTCCCAAGTGGTCACAATGCATTTTTGCTAATTGCTGCTTCAAAACATAATATGGCAAATTGTCTTCCAACAATTTGCTAGTTGTGCATGTTATCTCATCTACTAGAAAATAGTAAATGGCATTATGTATCAACTGATCATGCAAAGAAAAACACAAAATTTGCCCAAATCCATACAAGAAATGGCTATTTCCATCATATATGTTGGTCTTAGAATGACCATGAAGCCCAAATAAAAAGTTTCTCTCTTGTGGAGCAATGCACTGTATATAAATGGAAAGAGAATGAAAATACTGTGTTAGATGATCAATAAGTGAAAAATTACAACTATTACCATGTACTGAGAGTAAGTTGATAATGAGATCCATGGATGATCTCTCCATAGTGGTTTGATATGTCTCCATGAGACCCTTGTGAATGGAAAGGAATGAACCATGTGCTGCATACAAGGTCTTCTTCTTATGCTTGGAGATCCAAGTCAAGAAGATAATGTCATGGTAATAGATGTCTCCATCCACTACTCCATAACTCTCACCTCCCACTTGTCCATCAAGTGCATCATATGTGAAGTGATCATGGGAACATACCATCAACAAACCCAAGCTCCCAAGTGACAACGTTGTTGGCCCTTGTAATAAGGCTCTTGTCATCTCATAGCTCCATTCTTTGACATGAAAAATGCCAAAGTCATATACCATAATGTTGTTATATATGGGAGATTCCTTCCAAAGTGGAAGTACCTCATAATCCTCCAAATCTAAGGAGTAGCCCCTTTGCACCGTGATTGTGCTCCCATCCACTCCTGCAACATCATGCTAAGTATGGGAGAAAATAAACCCATACTCTCCCAAGAGAATCCAAAGCAACAACAACTCTTGTTTCCTCCTCATCTCATCATCATACAAGTCATGGAATAACATCATGAGGGATGACTTGTATAATGCCCCATACAACCAAATATTCTGCTGCCATATCCTATGGGTGCCATGTAATGCCTCAAACCATAACATACCCTCTAAAATGGGATATGTCAAATGATGGCCAAAATATTTCAAGAGTAGCCAGCACAGCCATGCCTCCTGCTGCCCTGTGTCATAGATTTGCAATTGGCTTAGAAATCCCTTGCTCACCATCCACACCCATTCATCGAAATGTGGGTGTTTCCTACCATGCTCAAAATTGGTATCCCTCCAATGGAGAATACCATCCTCAAAAATCAGATTTCTACTTTTTCACTTCATGGGATGTTGAAGTACAACCTCCTGGAGATATCCAAATGAAGACCACTCATCAATGACCAAGTTGACCCCATAAGGATCCAAATATGATGTAGCAAAAACTTCTCATTGAGTTGTGAAGTGCTCATCAAGAAATATTGATCATAATAATGGGAGTTAAGATGTCTCTCTGTAATATTCCCAAATTTTCACATCATATTTGGAATATTAGAGTCCTTGATTTTCTGAATAAATTAAGTAAATAAAAGGGTGGAAGGACCCAGAAACCTCAAGGATGAATAAAATGCACTTTAAATGTGTGAATGTGGATATTCTAGATCAAGATCTAAAAACATGGAGTAGTGGAGCAACTCCATTAATGGAGATCATGTCTCATTTATGAGATAGATTATGGAGGATGAAACAGTTAAATAAGATCATGGATATTAAACATAAAATCATAGAATCTTTTATAAGGTCAACTGAGATCATACTGCATTCAAAAAATATCATAAAGCATTTATGATAAGATAGTGGAGGAAGTGATGCATTTAATGCATGCATGATGGAGAGGGTGATCACCCCATATGTACATGATGGAGGACATGGATCAACAATGCAATCAAACATGGAGACTTTGTCCACATGTACAGTGCAGATTTGGAGTGGGCCTAGGCTATGGAAGGCTCATGCATATAATGAAGGTGAAGGCACAAGGGAAGGCACGACTTGGATTATTCATTTCTTGATTTGTTTATATATAGATTTGTCTTAGGACATTTCTATGCAGACTTGGGATGTTTAGTAGAGTTTGCAGGGTGTTCCTGAGCGAGAATCCCACCTCTTTATTTGAGTAGTTCTGGAAAGAGGATTGTTCTTCATTCCTTATTAGGCATTGGTGCCATCTTCAAGAGGTTGTTTCTATCACTCAGCTAGGAAACTAGTGGAGGATTCATCCTCCCACTTTTTTCTTCAGATCTAGCCTTTTAGGAGCAACAGATCTACATCCAGCATTCAAGCCATTACATTTTACCTCCATGTAGCAGTAGTCTCTTCAAGGATTGTGCAGTTCAATCTTGTAGATATATTGGAGGAAGGAATTTTCCAGTATTTTAGATAACCTCCTCACATTGGATCTATTGTTTCCATCATTCAGGAGCTGATTTGACAAATCTAGCAGTAGGCTAATGAGCCTCCCTCTATGACAACGTAGTTTTCTGAAGCTATTGTTCATCCAGCGGCTATTTTTAGTGGAGGATATTGAAGGAGATAGATCTTGATCTTTTAGCCCAAGGATCTAGTGAAGGGATCAACCCTTCTTGCACAGATCTGATTGTACATCATTGGAGCCATATTATTATCATATCTAGCTTCAGATCTGCATTCCTAGCAACAAACATGTGAATCCCTTAGAGGAAGGTTGTCTTAGACTTATAGATCTGAGAAAACCATCCTGGGTTATCTTGGGAATCCATCATTGAGCCTAGATCAACAATTTCAGCATCATCGAAGCTCCCATTCTGCCTAGATCTGGCTTTCTATCTTACAGGCAGTTGTAGTCCCTATAGTTGCAGTAGGGACAACACAGTTTACCTTCCAGCAAAGTAGAAATCACACAGTCCCTCTTGGGATATCATTGCAGGGTCATTCTAGGATAATATTGTGGCTTGGGTGTCTCATATTTTGAGCACTGTTGTACTTTATTTTTGCACCTCCAAAATAATAAAATGGCTTAGCTATTTCTGTGCATTCTAATGTGTATATAGATTTATTGTTTACTTTTCTACAGTTATTATATTGTGTTTTAGTTTTACTGCAATATCCCCTTTTGTTATAGGTCAATTTGGGCATCATTCCCAACAACCTAGTTAATTGGGCATCATCTCCAGGACCAATGTATAGGGTCTATCATCCCCTAACATTTCAATTTTTATATTCCTTAAGATAAAGAACAAGACAAATCAATCAAGGACTTTCATCCGCAAAGGTTTCCAAGGTTTGAAGTTTATAATATATCGTATGAGAGCTCATCAATGCTGACTCTAAAGGGACTAAGTGCGTTGCATATGTAGGTAGCCCCATGCAAGGCTACTCTGCAAAGCACTTCCCGACATCTATGGGTGCATTGGTCACATTGGGAGCGAAATTCTCATTATTTCGGAATCTCCACTTGGGCAGTGCCTTCTAGAAGAGTTCACACGTGTCAAACTTCGAATCCATGTGTCCATTTTTCATATAGAAGATTGGGAACACATCTTGCCTATTAATGAAAAGTTTTTGATTGCAAAACTATCTTAGCCTCTCTATAAATTGAGCACAGACCTTAGTGTTTGCGAAGGTTTCTCATTGAGGAGATTCATTTGAGTGAAAATTTGCTGGAGATATATGCATTGTGATGAGGTTGGGATGCTACTGAAGATGGTGACACTAAATCATTCATTTGGTTGTAACCTCCCCTTCTATCATTAATAAATAATACAGCTTACTTTTCCCTATATGCATCTGTATTGGCTTTGATTTTCCATATTGCAAGGTCTTAGTTGATATATATGGTTTATGCTTTACTGATTTGGCAAACTAACTTGAATAGACATTTGTATTATTGTTATCTTCTACTGTTTAGTGTTCATTCTTGTAGGAAATATTTTTCATAGCCGACTGGAATTTGAAGCTACAACAGAAGCGAAAGAAGGAATCATTTGGAAGTGCTTGGATTCCATGTAAGCATCTAATCCATTTTGTGTGTCTATTCTTAGTTAGGAAAATTATTTGTATAGTCTTTAACCTATTGTTCTAGATTAGCACCTATCTAGGGAAGTGTGTTTTATCCGTAATTCACAATTATGTCCAACAAATTGGTGACTCCACTGGGGAAATTACTCTTTATCCTAGGTGTTTTAGCCTCTGATTTTCTCTATTTATTCACCCAGTAGTTGTTACTTACAAAGATTTAGGCCTTTTAAGATGCAAATTTGCAAAAGAAGTGTGTTAAACAGCTGTGTTTTTCCCTTGACACTGCGCCCAACGCACTCTTGGACATGACACACTGCTTTTCATAACACTATCTCCCTTTCAGGCCTACGTTGCAAATCACTCTCTCTCTTTAGAGACTGCATTTCCTCTTGAAGCCATCCAAATTCCCTTGAATCTGTCTTTGCAGTTTGTTTGAGTTTGTTTGCTGATGTGTTTTGAAAATCCTAAGCCTGATATTGACCAGTGAATTCAACTACCTCTTCCTCCTTTGAAAGAAAATTTTCTCAATGTTTGTTTAAAGAATTTTTATTTATCATTTGCAAGTTAATTTCAAAGTATTTTTATTGTCGCATTAGATCCATTTGCTTTTGAAAAAGGAAATTGTCGTAAAATATTCATTTCCTGATAGGAGAAATTGTTGTTTCATTCCTCATTTTTCCTTCAAAAGAGAAATTTTTGTTTATATTCCTCATTTCTCAAAAGTAAAAGGCATTTGATTTTATTGATTTATTGCACTTCACTTTCTTTTCTGAATTCATAAAAATAAAGGAACTGAAAAGAAAAATCTGCATTTGCATGTAGTATTTTGTGTTTTTTGCATAAAGGAACAATTAGGAAATCTGCATTTAGTTTGTGATTTCTGATTTGTTTACTCACAAATTGATTGCTCTTTCCTTCTAGTAGCTAGGATTTTCATTTAAAAATTAAAATTGAAAGAATTCTTGTCATTCTTAGTTGCATTTTAGGAATTTTCCAATACATTATCGTGGCAAACCTTTGAAAGGAAAATTGTTAAGAAATATCAACATAAAATTAATCTCAATTTACCTAACAAAGCATTGGAACCATAACGATAACATTTGAAAGTCTAGGCTAGAGACATGTTCCGGTGTCGTAAAACATAGCAGTTGTCATTAACTTGTCTATGATACATTCCAAGTGTGATACCTCACTCCATGTACGTAAGTATATTGTAGCTTTTCCACGTACTTTAGGGTATATTGGGTAGTGTTACAGTGCGATAAGTATAAAGGGGTGCTCTCAATATGTGGTTTCGTATTAGATGACGCTAATACGGACTTGGGCCTCCATGTACCTTTGGGTATCTTTGGGAGGACAAATTTTAGGTGCTATCCATCCATAGTGAATCAAGTCGGCCGCCTTGTAAATTGTGGTACACCGAACACAACATTCAGGGAGATTGCCTTCCCGTACTTCTTGGTTCGCCAGGAGGTATTTTGCAGTTCATAGTTTCTTGGTAAACCCTTTTGCCTAGCATTACCCTTTTATTTTGTTTATTTGTTTTTGGTTTAAATCAGTAATTATGGAAGAAAAAAATCCTTTCCCCTGTCGTTCGCGTAGACTAGCATTAAAACCACCTTTACCACCAGAAGTTACTTCTGGTAGGCAAAGGCGATCACCATCTGCCGAATCAAGTACAATTCGTACCTCTGGTGAAACATCATATTTCCATAACCCATAGTTAGCTCAAGTTGTTTCTACACATCCCGGTTTTTCTATTGTTGTCGAAACAGAGTCTTCACAGCTACCCTTGGTCACGCTCCATCCAATCAGTGAGACCATACCTCCTGGACCCGACGTTGTTCAACCACAAATTGATCTAGATCTCATCTCTTCTTTGCCAGAACATCTGAATCCTGAAGTCATACAACCGGAAGTTTTTCCTACTTTGGTAATCCCACAAATTTCTGTAGCTATTGAATCTCCCATATCACACAGTCAACCACCAGAAATATACTTTGGGCCTGATGGTGAAATACTCCCCCCTGGTTTAATTGTGATTGAAGAAATACCACAAGATGATACACCTTTAACTCCAACCCATTTTGGGGAGGATCTTTACCTGTACGAGTATTTTTCTCAATTGACACCATCTTCTTTTGTTGATCCTGCTCCATTTCAAATTCCCGTCGATTCAAAAGGGTATACTATAATATTCCCATTTTAGCATGCAACTAATTGGAATATTAAAATTTTGTTTTTATCACCTAGCAGATAAATAAATGGGTAAGGAAGCCCATGCATATTGAAAACATGAATAAAATCCGTCAAATGTGAAAGGGGATATTCATAAGAGTTGGATTTCACACCCTTATGTGTGAAAGAGGACATTTGCATGGAGACAAGGTCAAGTTTGACCAAGTCAACAACGCTGGGATAGGAGGTGGAGAACACTTTGATAGACAACGCAGTATGAATGGGAAGAGGGTTATTTGGTGGAGGAAACCATAATGAGTGGGACCCATGGAGAGAGGGATTTCACTTGTTTAAAAGAAGGGCAAGGCAACCATTGTTATTCATGATTTAGATTATTAATTTCATTGTCTGTTTAGACTTTGTGCATTCTCCTGCTGTTTAGCAGAGTTGCAGTGCTGCTTAGCACAAGGATTTCTTATTTAGGAATCCTTCTCCTTTATTGAGAGGCCTATTGAATGAGTTGTACTGATTTTCCTCACATCCAGGCTTGAGGTGAAGCATCCTCCTTTAGCTACAACGTTATTTCTGCAGTAGAATAATGTTGTGTTGCAGGGTGTTGCAGTGAGGGTTCACAACACCACTTCCATTGCGTATTTTTCAGAGGAGCAGGCTATATTTCCTTTGATAGATCAGTTTGGAAGCCTTGGAGCATATTGTAGATCTTGGAACTTGACCAACACTTTTTCTTGCACCTACAATGCAGTATCCCTCAGTGACTGCGTTATTTTCATTTGGTATTTGTAGTGAGGGATTGTAGTGATTGTTGGAGGGTGAGATCTTTAGTGTTAGGATCAACCTTCCACTTGGAAGATTCATTGGAGGAGGTATTTTATCTGATGTAGCATCTTCAGGCTTCTCCATCCATTTCCAGTTCTTGAGTTGTAGTTTCTACCCTGCAACTCCGACATGTTGCAGTTTTGCATATTTCAGCCAATCCTACCAGGATTGTCTTGAGGTAGTGATTGGGAGCATAGATCTTCTCTCCCAATATTGTATGAGTCATATATATGCAGATTTATGATATTTTACACTTCCTGTAGCAGTGCTCCATCTATGACTACATAGTTATTGTTCATATACACCCTGCCATGTAGCAGTATTCTACTTTTAGCATGTGTATTGATGGGAGGCTTGTTTTCCTTGATCCTTTGAGTTATATTACTATTATTTGCTGCTGATTCATAATAAAATGGATCTATGGTTTCCATACATTTTGGTATTATTTTTATTCATTTCTATTTCCATTTTATGCTTATGTATTGCTAGATCTCCACATTTGGAATATCTTAAGATATTCCCAATAATGTAGAAATTCCCTATTTTGGGATATTACATTGGTATCAGAGCATAATCTTGGCTCAGCCTGTGGATCTCAGCCATGATGCTATCAAGAAAATATAATATGAAGACTCCATTATGTAGAAAAATAAAGGAATATAGGCTTACAAATCTTCTTCCAATATCTGTACAGAGCATTCATGAAGATCTCAAGAAGACAAGAAGGGAGATGTATACAGAATCTCCAAGAGGGTTTGAAACTGATTCAAACTCTAGATTTTCTTATGGGGAGTGTGAGCATGCATTCACACCCTGTGATTCACAATGAAGTCACATGCCCAGTATTTCCATGAGAGAAAGGGAGGAAGAAGGAATGCCTAACAGGGGAACTCTTTGTGGTTCCTTGCATGAATATGAGTCTCAAACTCAGAATTTTAGAGATCATATCACTTTCCCATAGTTTTGCAAGATCAAGGTGAGGACAAGAAAGTAGTATAATGTGGATATATTTCTTCTGTCTACCTTTTATGGTTCCCCTACATGTTTAGCTAGGGCTTGGGTGGAAGAGCTAGACAGCTGTGTGCAGCAGCATCAAATTTCTGAAGATGAAGCCATTAGAGTTGCAGTGTTTCATATTGGAGGTAAGGCCTATGCATGGTGGATATTTGAGTCTTTCTCTTTGAAAAATGTAAATACTTCTTCTTATGCAAGTTTTATTAAGGCATTGATGAGGAGGTTTGATGGAAAACTTTGTGCAACACATGTGGAGAAGTTAAACAAACATAAACAAACAAAACCCTTGCATGTGATGGAGAAAACTATAAACTCAAATCCACTTTAGAAACCCATGGATGAGACTGAAATATTGCAACATACCTTGTTAGAGGCAAAGCCTCTATCTCATATTCCTTAACAAGAGGGCATGGAGATCTCTTTTTCAAGAGAGGGTCCATTTCTTGAGATGTTGCCCATACATGTTGATGAGGAGGAGGGAAACAATGCTGTCATGTCTAGAGTTGATCTAGCACCTCATGCAGAGGAAGGAGGAGCTCTTGCTCCAACTAGAGGGATTCTTGTATCATTGCAAGAAATTCCCCAGGATCTCACATGTGGAGATCAAGGCACAACTCATGATTCACATGTGCCATTTATGATAGGGTGTAGAACTGTGGAGACAAAAGGAGGCGATAGGGAGGATGAACAGCATCATGTGATAAGGAGCACACACCCTTGTCTATTTCATGAGGTTGATGCACCTTAAAGGGAGACTGGATTGCATTGTGAGAGAAGGGACAAGTATGTCCATGCATATATGCAGTCTACGCTTGATGATGATGTCTCATTGCATGTAGAAATTTCACCAAGGAGACTAGCAGATGAGAAGATGATGAGAGATGCTTCACATTTTGAGGCACCATTAATTGATTTCAGAGGAGAGGAGACCTTGAGAGGTCATTTTACAACGCTGACAGTTTTGGCTAGGCTCGAGGAGGAGAAAGGATTTCTCTCAACATCATATTTACCCACTCTCATTTCAGATTCTGTGTTGTGGAAGAAGCAGCAGGGGAAGGATAGCAGCCTTCCAACTTGCATATTTGGCATGGGAGATGTCAAAGGAGAGGATAACCATATGATAGATGTTCTTCATAAGATATCATTAGCACTGTCACTATGGAGGATAGATCCATGTTGGAGCTCCCGGCTGTTGGTGGAGTATTCCAAGGATCATTTTTCTTTCATGATATTGGATGATCAACATATGAGGAGATGCATGGATCATGTGAAGATGGAGGAGATACATAAATATTTGGAAGAGTTAGCACAACCACCTCTTTTCTCTTTGAGGATGAGAGGAGACTCATCTATGATCCACTCCATTTGCATGAGCAAGACATATGGTAAGGGTATTGTTTATTTGCATAATGATTTGTATAATGTATATATGCATCCCTTAACCATACATGTGTAGGATGTTGCTCCAAGGAGGAGCATTCTTTTTTATAGACTTCATGGTCTACTTGAGGTCATGAGCAGTATTGGTGACCACTCCCTAGGAGGACTTTGGGAGGAGATGTATTTTGAAGAACATGCTCACTTTGCAGCATACATCATTCACTTTCTACAAACATATGAGGAGAGTGGGACAGCAAGCAAGTGGTTGAGAAACCACACTTTTTGTCACTCTCTCTTGCAGTTGAGGATCAAAAGCATTGGTTACATTTGAGGGACCATTTTACTTATCCCTTGCTACATATGGCAGCAATTATGGTTCTCATTATGATTCCTTATGTTTTTGTTGTTCTTTTTTTTATTGGGAGCATGATTGGGGGAATGGCACATTGGTTGGATGTGTCCCTTGGGGGAGAGATTTCCCACACTGTTTGCATTGCATGTTCTAATGGGAGCATGAGAGGTAGTATGGCCACCATAGCCAAACATTTGTTCTTCTATGAGGTGAGCCATTGGATTGATTGGATGCCATATGACGGTGACTTCAAACTCATCACATATGAGATGATTTGGGCCAACATGTTTCATAACGTTGGAGGAAAGATCCTTGAGGATCTAGTCTTCTTCTTGCCACTTAAGGGTAACATTATTGCAGCCCGGGATCAGCCGAAACTCTACACTTATCTTAAGTGGAGAGGAGGACATTATGGGGTAGGCTATTTTGTCTACCAAGATCATATTTTCAGCCCACCTACATTGCATGAGCCAAAGGTGGAAGAGGATTTTCAAGAGTTGCCATGTTGGGAGGTAACTCATTTTGTATGGATGATTGCTTGGGGATGGGAGCTTCATATGGGGATGGTAGATCCCAATTCATATCTGACCTCATGCCTCAAGAACGCCCCTCAATTTTATCTTTGCAATTGCTTGAGGACAAGCAACATTTGGGAGGGAAGGACTGTAATATTCCCATTTTAGCACACAGCTAAATGGAATATTAAAAATTTGTTTTTATCACCTAGAAGCTAAATAAATGGTTAAGGAAACCCATGCATATTAAAAACATGAATAAAATCCCTCAAATATGAAATTGGATAGTCATAAGAGCTATATTTCACACCCTTATGTGTGAAAGAGGACATTTGCATGGAGACAAGGTCAAGTTTGACCAAGTCAACAATGCTGGGATAGGAGGTGGAGAACACTTTGATAGAAAGCGCAATATGAATGGGAAGAGGGTTATTTGGTGGAGGAAACCCTAATGAGTGGGACCCATGGAGAGAGGGCTTTCACTTGTTTAAAAGGAGGGCAAGGAAGCCATTGTTATACATGATTTAGATTATTGATTTCATTGTCTGTTTAGACTTTGTGCATTCTCCTGCTGTTTAGCAGAGTTGCAGTGCTACTTAGCACAAGGATTTCCTGTTTAGGAATCCTTCTCATTTCTTGAGAGGCCTCTTGAAGGAGTTGTATTGATTTTCCTCACATCTATGCTTGAGGCCAAGCATCCTCCTTTAGCTACAACATTATTTCTATAGCAGAATAATGTTGTGCTACAGGGTGTTGCAGTGAGGGTCAACACCACTTCCATTGCTTATTTTTCAGAGGAGGAGGCTCTGTTTCTTTTGAGAGGTCAGTTTGGAATCCCTTGGAGCATATTTTATATCTTGGCACTTGGCCAACACTTTTTCTTGCACCTACAATGCAGTATCCCTCAGTGACTGCGTTATTTTTAGTTGGTATTTGCATTGAGGGATTGCAGTGATTGTTGGAGGGTGAGATATTTAGTGTTAGGATCAGCCTTCCAATTGGAAGATCCATTGGAGGAGGTCTTTTATCTGATGCAGCAACTTTAGCCTTCTCCATCCATTTCTAGTTCTTGAGTTGCAGCTGCTACCCTGCAACTCCAACATTCTGCAGTTTTGCATATTTCAGCCAATCCTTCCAGGATTGTCTTGAGGTAGTTATTGGGAGCATAGATATTCTCTCCCAATATTGTATGAGTCATATATATGAATATCTATGATATTTTACAATTCATGTAGTAGTGATCCATCTATGAATATGCAATTCTTGTTCATAGACACTTTGCCATGTAGCAGTATTCTACTTTTAGCATGTGTATTGATGGGAGGCTTGTTTGCCTTGATCCTTTGAGTTATATTGCTATTATTTTCTATCGATTCATAATAAAATAGCTTTATGGTTTCCATAAATTTTGGTATGATATTTATTCACTGCTATTTCCATTTTATGTTTATGTATTGTTGGATCTCCACATTTGGAATATCTTAATATATTCCCAATAGTGTAGAAATTCCCTATTTTGGGATATTACTTATACATTTGGTCAAGTAACCATGACTGAACCAACATATTTAGTTGGGCCATATGTTTCAATTACGTCAGCTCCTGCCTTAGCTACCCTGTCGATGTTTACAATTTCACCAGAGTCATATTTTCGTGGTGGCCCTTTGGTCCCATCAGGTTAAAAATCACTATCTGGAATTTTCTCCAGTGCATCTTGAAATCCATGGACTTTACCAATGTCATAATCTAGTATTTTAATTGGTAATACTATAGTAAGTACTGAATGACTTGATTCATTATACACATCTATAGGGAAATATCAAGTTGGTCCTTCTGGGTCTATTCCTTCAAGTACCATATCAACTAGACTCTCAGCACTTGGAGAGAAATATTTTCTGTCTTATTATCCTCCTCATGCTGGGGGGCAAACTTTTGTCACCCAATATGATAGTACTCCATCACTTTTTGGTCAATCTAATGTCAAAATGCATTTTTTTCAATGGAAGCCCACTCTACCTATCCAACCACAAACGGTTATACAATCGTATCAACCAGTTCAACCTGTTACACCCGCATCATTACCACTTGTTAATACAACTTTACCCCTGTTACAGAATCAAAATTTTGTACAACCTTATCAAGCGGGTCCTTCAACTCAATATCCTCAAATTTTGGGTCCACAGACTCCAAATCCTTCGGTTAATTTACAACAACCTGTATCTAGAATCATCTATTCACAAGTTGGTTTACCATTTTATGGGATGTCACAACTGCAACCTGGTTATACCTATCAACCAAATCCAAGTTATACTAATTTGGGTTATAAAATTGGTGGACAGACCACTTGGTAGCCACAGGTGCAAATGCCTCAAACTTCATTTCAACAAGTATCATATCCAAGTTTTGGTCAACAGAATCCTTAAGCGTTTACTTTTCAAAACAACCCCTATCTAGGTTACTAGAGGCAAATTCCTTATGTTGGTGCTCAAAGGCCTATTTCTCAAGAAATTCCATCTTACCTTGGCTATGCTCAACCTTACCTTAATCGACAGTTTCCCTTTGTTGCAACTTTAGAGTTACTAGATTTAAATCAACTAACTAATGATCCAATTAATTATGCTCCTTGGTGGCCAGTGATACCCCATAAATTACCCTCGGATGTTCCTACGTTCAATGGAAACCCTGGAGAAGATCCATTGACTCATGTTATGAATTATCATTTATGGTGTTCATCAAAATCCCTGAATGATGATTCTGTTCGACTATGTCTTTTTCAGCATATGCTCATAGGTCTAACTGCAAAATGGTACATTGAATTACCTAGAGCTTATTTTGATAATTTCACAGCCATAACTACTATATTTTTAACTCATTTCAATTTACCCATAAAATATGAAACTGGAACAAAAATCTTGACCAATTTCAAACAGACTAATTCCACTCACATCTTTGATCATATTCATGAGTGGCGTCATTGTCGTCGAATGGTTAATAATATTTGTTCCGGATCAGCTCCTTGCTGAAAGGTTCATTAAGTCCCTGTTACCATCTATAACTGAGGATGTGGCTAAGGGTGCCATCGTCATAGAAGAGAAAGTTATCGCTCATGCCCAATATTTAGACTTGAATTATACTCAGTCTGGCACGCTTTATGAAAAAATTCCTAATGCGCTGAGATTTAATTTTACCGTTCCTCCTCAATTAAAGGACTCTCATGCTGGAGACTGTTTGATAGGCGCCGTAAGCACACACCACACTACTGCATCTGGTCCTGCTCCTGCTTCCAAAATTAATGTCGTGTCATTTGAGAAAGGAAAAAGTGACAAGCAACCTAGAAGTAAGAAAAAGGGGAAATCTAAGAAAAAGAAAACTTCTAACCTGCAGGAAAGATCATCTGATCAATCGTCTAGACTTAGGAAACCTCTTTATCCATGAATATTATGTAATGAGGAAAATTTTGTTAGGGATTTTTCTCACCGCGATGAAGTCTCAAAAATCATCAAGACTTCCTATGTGTCAGCTATGTTGATAGACCCATTTCCAAATCCAGACATAAACATGGTTCCTACGGATCTAGCTCCTAGTTCCCAAGTGTTAATGTTATTTGTCACAAAACCTTCAATAGATATTTTGGTGTCAATGCGAAATAAAGATTATGGTAGTCAGGACACTGATCAACCTACAACCTCAACAACAAATCCATCTACGGAATCAATACTGCCTACTGCTATTCTTGAATTGACAATCAAGCCACCAAAGGGAGTAATTCATAAATCGACATATAATCCTTGAGCAAGAGCTGAACAAAATTATAATATAGTTGAAGATTTGGATCAATCCTTTCAACTATGTCTGCTCTTGAGGTATTAAAAAATTGTCCCTCCCAAAATCAGGCTTTATTCTTGGCTATTGGTGGAATTGATCCGATTGATTCTAATCTTTTCGTATTTAATCATATGGGCTATGTGCCACAATTACTAGCAGAATTGGAATTCTCCATACAGGTAAATGTTCTCAATCACCTTGTTCATCACATTATTATTGATGAGGGAGCATCTACATGCATTTTGTCTCTAAATTTTTGGAAGTCACTTGGCTCGCTGCGATTATCATAATCATCAATGATGTTGAAGGCATTTGATGGACATACATATAAACCTTCTGGTATTATTAATAACCTGCATGTTGAAATAGGGGGAAAAATAGTGAATATTGATGTTGAGGTTGTTGATGGACCCCTTGACTAAAATATTTTACTTGGAAGGCCATGGGTATATGCAATGACTGCAATTGTTTCTACATATTTTAGAATGATTGCCTTTCCACATAAAGGTACAATCACAGTCATTAATCAACTATCCTTCTTTGCCTCTACTTTGCAGGTAACTGGAAGTGCTCCATTCATTCACATACCTCAACTAGAACTTCAGAACATTGGTGTAGGACTCTTAAAGGATTCCGCTCTTATGGGAACCTTTGCATTACTTCCACCCATGACGTCAACAAAAATTACAAGTATAAAGACCTGCTACATGATCTCTTCCACTCTATCTAGCTTAAGGGAGAGTACGAGTGATTCTAATGTTTCCATGTTGGATGAGTTTCTGTGCGCAACCCTATTGAGATGGCATAGTAATTAATCTATCTGGCTTGGGCGACAAATCTGAAATTAGCATCGCCGAGTGTTTGGGTTGATTGTTCCTTAGATTTTGGTACTCCATCTGATCCATTTTCCTCAATGTTCTTGACATATGAGAATATTTTGGAAGCCATCATGTCAGAGGGGGAACCATGGGAAGATTATCATCATCATTCCCATATTCCTGATTATGAAGAAAATAATTTTAGTGAACTATATCACCCATCCATCAAAAATTTCTTTTTGAATTCTTTATCCATTAATGTAATCGATTCTAGGCGAAATTTGTCAAATATTGAAGAAACCATTTCTATCAATATTTCGACCAAACCTGGCATTGTAGAAAATATTCATGTCGGTGTATCTTGTTATCCATCAGAAATCTAATCATATCTCTCTCTCTTTTGTGAATTCTGTGATGTATTTTCTTGGTCTTACAAGGAAATTCCAGGCACAGATACTAGTATAGTTGAACGCACTATTAATATGTATCCTGATGTCAAACCGGTGTGTTAACGGCTTCGTCCTATTCATCCGAAGAAAGCCGCTGCCATCAAAGAAAAAGTTGAAAAACTTTTGTGTGCTGGTTTCATATACCCTATTCCGCTAACTGAGTGGGTTTCCAACATCGTTCCTGTCATGAAAAAGCAAGGAACCATTAGAGTGTGCGTCAATTATCGAGATGTGAATCTTGCTTGTCCAAAAGACAACTATCCTACTCCCTTTATTGACCAGATTATTGATGATTGTGCTGGATGTGAAATCTTTTTGTTCATGGATGGATTTTTCGGCTACAATCAAATCAATATCTGCCTAGAGGATCAGCATAAGACAACATTCATCTGTCCCTGGGCACATTTTCTTATAGGAAACTACTGTTTGGTTTAAATAACGATGGGGAAAATTTTTAGAGAGAAATGGATTATGATTTCAATGCATCAAGCACATTGTTCAACCATATCTAGATGATTTACCAGTGCATTCACGAAATCAGACTAATCACCCGATGCATTTGAGAGCCATTTTCTTACGCTGTTGACACTACAAAATATGACTTAATCCACATAAATGTGTGTTTTGTGTTGGTTCTAGTCGTTTTCTTGGATTCTTAGTCTCAAAAGAAGGAATTCAAATCGACCCATTGAAGGTTCACGCCATACTAGATTTCCCTGCGCCATCAAACTTACTTTAGATACAAAAACTTCAAGGAAAGGCTAACTTCCTAATAAGGTTCATTCCAAACTACGCTAAAATGGCTAAAAGATTTACTCGACTATTGAAAAAAGGGGTTCCCTTCTATTGGGACCAAGTTGCGCAAGCTTATTTTGATGCTGTCAAGGACACTCTTGTCTGAGCGTCATTAATGTATCCCCCTAATTATCAAAATTATTATTTCATATATAACACCATGACTAAAATGACTATTGATATGGTATTAGTCGAAGTAGAAAATGGAATTGAACATTCTATCCATTATTTGAGTTGTAATCTCAATGATACGGAAGTTAAGTATTCATACGTAGAAAATGTTGCCTTGGAAGCTGTTCAAGCTGTCCAAAGATTTCGCCATTATATCCTACTCCAAAAAAAAACTGTAGTTTCTGATTGCAACCCCATGACTTGTATCTTATCACGTCAATTGCTGGGGGGAAAATATTCAAAATGGATTGTCATTTTGTAGGAATTTGATTTGGAATTCCTCAAATCCAAGTCAAAGAAGTCTTTAGTTTTGGCTGAGCTTCTCTGTGACCTTCCCTCTGATAGTACTGCAACTATGTCGAAACCATCAATTCTTGACAAGTCTCTATTTCTGATCAGATCATCTAATCCCTGGTATGGGGATTTCATCATTTATCTCCAAACCCAAACTTTTCGACTTGATACCTCTTGCTCTGTACAACGACGTATTCGATGCCAAGCCAAATATTATCTGATCGTCGGCGATACACTTTATCATCGTGGTGTCGATACCATTTTAAGGAGGTGCCTCACTCATGAGGAGGCCAAAAAAGTGTTAAATTATTATCATGCTAGGGCTTGTGGTGGAAATTTATCTAGATATGCTATTGCGCAAAAGATACTTTGCGCTGGTTACTTTTGGCCTACTATTTTTCGAGATTTCATCCTCGCGATTAGAATTGTCATGTGTGCCAGATTTTTTATCGTAAAATATGCAAACTGCCAGTGCCAATGCATCTTGTTGTCTCTGTGGGACCATTTTCTAAATGGGGTATTGACTTCATGACCTATAACCCTTGTTCATCCGGGGGCACGGTTATATTATTGTCACAGTCGACTATTTTACCAAATGGGCTGAAGCGATGCCTACATTCAACAACACCGGACAGTCAGCTACATTTTTTTTCTTTAATCATGTTATTTCACAGTTTGGGGTCCCGTAGGCTATAGTTACAAATCATGGAAAGAGTTTTCACAATCACATGATGGTTGAATTAACTACCAAGTTAGGATTGTCACATGATAATTCTACTCCTTATTATCCACAATCAAATGGACAAGTTGAGGCTATCAACAAAATTTTTATACGTATGCTTCAAAAAATGATAAGAGTTCGTAAAAGAAACTAGCATTTGATCCTGTACTCCACCGTGTCAGTGTATCTAACCTCGGTGAGAAACGCAACTAGCTTTACTCCATTTCAATTGGTGTATGGTCTAGAAGCTATCTTACCAATCCAATGTGAAACACCGCTATTAAAACTCGCAATTGAATTGTTAGATAACACCTCAGAAGAAGAAGCGTGTCTCCTTAACCTCATCCATATTGATGAAATGCGCCGTGAAGCCCAATTGGCTAATGAAGTGCACAAGAGATATATAAAGGTGCAATACAACAAAAATTTCAAGCCTCGCATTTTCTCAGAGGATGACTTGGTCCTTATTTACGATGAAGAAGCTAATGTAATAGGTACAGGAAATTTTGAGCCATTATGGCATGGCCCCTATATTTTCAAAAGACTTCTTGCTAAGGGCACCTATGAGCTAGTTGATTATGATGGAATTCCATTGGTGCAACCTATAAATGGGTTGTATTTGAAACGTTACTATGCTTAATCATGAGCGTAGTAAATTTTTGTATTATATTGTATATATATGTTGTTGATTTTCATTCACTATCTTAATTTGTTTTTAGAGTTTTCTTGACGTTAGTAATCCACTTTACATTTCATCATAGATGTCTAAATCTTCAAAACCATTTATTGGATATGCTGATGGTGCTAGTCGTAGTACGCAAAATCTATCCTCTACAGTGTGGGCCATTTTCACTCCGAACGACGAGTTAGTGGAGTTTTCAAGGGATTTGTATTGGTAGATCAATGAACAATATCGTTGAGTATAGCGCATTGATCGAACTTCTCTCTGATGCCATTTCATTTGGTATTAACCATATCATCATAAGGTTAGACTCAGAACTTGTGGTATTACAACTTACTAGTGTTTATATTGTTAGAAATCCAACATTTCATAGATTGTTCCTTAGAGTTCGAATTTTGGAAAGTCACTTTGATTTTATTCAATATCAACACATTTCTAGAAATTTTAAAACATTGACTGATTCATTAGTTAATCAAGTTTTAAACAAAAATTTGCAACATATGTAAAGAAAACATTCACATCATTAAATAGGATTGCAAAATAAACATAGGAAAAAATATGAAATCATATAGATAGATAGTTATAGGTTTTTACAAAAATTTGTGCCCAAGACAAATTGGTCATCTGACCTCAAAAAGTATGAAAAATGTCACAAGTAAACTAGTGGTTTTCATGGTAACATGTTATAGATCTAGCTATCCTACAAAGTAACATCATCTAGTATCTAGGAACCCCAATAGTGTGTTGCTACAGTCGCATAGGAAGCTCTTCGATTTGGAAATCCAGAATCCCAAAGGTCAAACCCTCTATGTGCTACTGAATCTCAGTAAGAGTCTCGGCCATATCAAGAACCTGAAGGACTGCTCTCCTGATAGCCCTCTCTGCTGGCACATCTGCTTTGAGCTCCGGTTTCACTACTGGTTGAACACGACCAACATCTGCATTACATAAAACATTTAGTTTATTCATGGAAAAAAATCAAAATACAAAAAAATTGTATAAAACTTAAGAAAATCAAAAAACATGGTCAAAACATTCTTACCTATTGCAACCCACTGAGCGCCTTCTGGTAATGCTAAATCTGGATCCTAATGGAAATCGACGTTTGCGTATGCATCCTCGTTAATGGCGACAATCTGTCACTGGAACGAGGAAAAGAATGAAGTAGAGGACACAACAGTATATTGGCCTCCATGCCGACTCATGAGTTCTACCCATCTCTGCATCCAAGGATCTCTAGGACTAACTATATCCAGTGCCACATGTTGTGGCTGCATCAGTGGAATCCATTCCAAGGCAAAGGATATAAGGATAAAACCATAACTAAAATTCCTCTTCCTTCATCCCTTTGTTTTATTCACTTGTTCCTTTATCTGAGATAGAATAGCTTCAAACCAGTTGAAGACTGTTGGCTCCATACACTCTAACACATACTGCATATATGATCTATTCAGTACATGTAGTGTAACGGTGCCGGCAAGTTTTGCGATCGTGAAAAGGATAGTTCTCAAGGTAAAACCCTAATGTCTTGGATGTTAATATTTCCATCTTTGCTTGGCTCTAACCCTGGATAGAAATATTGCAAAACATAATCTCTTACTGTCTCTCCTCCAACAATAGACCCTGAGAGCAAAATGGGCAAGCCTCTCCTTGACAAACCTGTAAGAAAGTACACATCCTTGACTATTATAGGAACCACTTGGTTATTAATATGAAATGACTCTATAGCTGGATCCCATGCTCGAACTAAGAAATCCAATAGTTCTATTTGTTGCCTCATCCAAGATAATTTGAAGTACTTAAGCAGTCCACAATCTCTTAGGGCTCTTACTGTACTCGGATAATTTAAGGAAATCTTATCCTTTTCTTCATGTTCTCTTTCCCTCCATGTAATTGTCATTGTAATCCGATGGAAACTTGAAATACAACCATAAGATCCATTAGATTTCGTTCATTGAGAAAAACTAGGTCAATTTTGGGCATAATGAGAAAATCAAAAACTTAAATTGCGCCCAATTCACTCCCTAACAAGAGATAGTGCTTTGCATATGCAAGTACTCTTCACTGTACCTGCTATGCAATGTAGGTTTCGACATTCAGGGGTGCGTTGCCCTCTTTTTAGGCAGAATTTACCCTAGGGGCCTTAAAACCCTAAAAATTTGCAGGAAATGGAAATGAAATGAATGCTAAAGGAAAGAGGAGGTTCATATCACTAACCTAGATCAAACGGAAATGAAAACTGTCCACAAAAATGATCACAATCAACAGCTGAAGTTCGGGGGAAAAATCATGTTAAGAGCTCCAAAATGCAAATGGTAACTGTGGAATGGTAAAAATGAATAGTGAAACTACTTTTAATAGTCATTTTATTATTTGAAAATTAAATTTATTGTTATGAATATAGTTTTATTATGTTTTTATCATGAAACAATTATTTTTAATCCATTTGATGTTGTTTTGAACAGGATATACAAATGATGAACAAATTAGTCGTGCAGATTTATTTCAATGAATGAATTGACCACAAAGCATACTTTTTCTCCTTATTTTTCGAGCTTTGTTAAAAATGAAAAAGGATTTGAAGCACACTTTTATCTCTTTTTCAAGATTCGACAACAGCGAAAAAGGAAACCCTGGAGTCTTCTTTCAGCTCTTTTTAGACTCTGATAATGTGAAAATATTACTGAGTAGTTGTCTTTTCGAGCTCGTAAAAGTAAATGAATTGATATCTACTCAGTATAATTCTAACCCTTTTCCGGATTGAGATAGATTATTTACAAAAAATGAATACCTTTGTTAAACATGACCAAAGAGGTTCTCTTAGATATTATTTTACATTTTTTCGGATCTGAGTGACAAATTTACGAAAAAGTACTTATGGAGTTTTCTTTCGTCCACTTTTTCAAACTCTATAAATATGAAAAAAGGATTGGGCTATCACTGTCGTTAAGCTCATTAAAACATAAAATAGCGACAGGCTTGTCTATCATGGCAAGAATCGAGTTTATTTCATCGCTAGACTCATTAAATTATTAAATAGCGATACATTATTCGCTCGAAGGGTTGAATTATAGATCAAGAAAATTTTATCCTCCTCAAGCTTGTTAAAAAATAAAGAGGTACTGGTCAACAAATGATCAGGGAAAATTTGGGAAAAGTGAGCAAAATTTATTTATGGTAGCAATTCACTCTTGAACATGACACTTCCTTCACTCCATGTCCATGACTTTTTGGGTTGGGTAATCATCTTAATGGTTCATTCATACCTATGGTTCATCATACCTTCATTTCGGTTTTGGGTTAATGCTACCAATTCATCACAGTGTTGCCGATATGTTCAAGAGAAGTCATCCAGTGAATAAAATCATCCTTCTGCAATACTCGTAAACCTTTATTCTCATGACCGTCATCCCTAAAAATTGTTATATCAAGTCATACCCTTGTCTCCAAAATCAGTAACTCCCATTTCGCAATAAGGTGACTTCGTGTCGAAGACAAATCATTATCGAGGAAGTTCACTTAGAAATATCAAATTCCAGTACCATGAGGCTTGTTATAGCATCGACAAGATCCTCACTTCTGGAATTTTGACCGAAATATTTTTTTTGGCATTCAACATCAAATCATCTATTCATGCCTTACGAAATGTACTGTAGTATCTTGAGGGCCATTTTCATTAATGGTGGTTCTCTCGCGTTTTTTAACAGCTCACATCGTTGGCTGGTAATCAAACAATGTCTTTCCATGTTCAACGACAATTCATATATTCACATGGCTTGACTTGTACCCGAATGATCGAGTGAATGAGATAAGAAGACCTCGGATCTAGTTTCAACCATCTAGGCTGCGATTTTAGGATTTTTATACACATCATCTGTACGGTGACCTTACATACAGATTTTCATCCAAACATGGGCCTATATTTGTAGGCATGTATGCATTGGGCAACATTCCAATGTCGAAAACTCTCTGAATTATGTACATGTTATTATATTGTTTATGTGCTGAACATGGGAATGCCCACCCTTAGAAATTATGATCAAAGAGGATATATCATGATGTAATGTATTGTAATATTGATGTAGGTCGCCACTCCGCTTCATCTCTAGCTCATCACAGTGTAAAGAATATCAATCAAAATATTGTTGTTATTATTCTGACTTCATGCTTTAGGGGTAAATTGTTATAGGTCAATTTGCACATCATTCCCAATGACCTAGTTAACTGGGCATCATCTCTAGGACCAATGTATAGGGTCTATCATCCCCTAACATTTCAATTGCTATATGCCCTAAGTCAATGAAAAAGACAGATCAATCAAGGACTTTCATCTGCAAAGGTTTCCAAGGTTTGAAGTTTATAATATATCATATGAGAGCTCATCAATGCTACCTCTAAAGGGACTAAGTGTGTTGCATATGCAGGTAGCCCCATGCAAGGCTGCTCCACAAAGCACTTCCCGAAATCTATGGGTGTGTTGGTCACATTGGGAGTGAAATTCTCATTTTTCCAGAATCTCCACTTGGCCAGTGCCTTCTAGAAGAGTTCACATGTGTCAAACTTCGAATCCATGTGTCCATTTGACATCTAGAATATTGGGAACATGTCTTTCCTATTATTGGAAAGTCATTGATTGTAAAAATACCTCAGCCTCTCTATAAATTGAGCACAGATATTAGTGTTTGAGAAGGAAGAATTTTTGTAGAGAAATGCTGGTGGATTTTTCATTGAGGAGATTGATTTGAGTAGCAATTTGCTGGAGATATCTGCATTGTGATGAGGTTGGGATGCTGCTGGAGATGGTGACACTAAATCAGTCATTTGTTTGTAACCTCCCCTTCTATCATTAATAAATAATACAACTTACTTTTCCCAATATGCATCTGTATTGGCTTTGATTTTCCATATTGCAAGATCTTAGTTGATGTATATGGTTTATGCTTACTGATTTAACAAAATAACTTGAATAGACATATGTATTATTGCTATCTTATGTTGTTTAGTGTTCATTCTTGCAGGAAATATTTTGCACAGTCGACTGGAATTTTAAGCTACAACAGAAGCGAGAGAAGGAATCATTTGGAAGCACTTGGATTCCAAGTAAGCATCTAATTCATTCTGTGTGTCTGTTCTTAGTTAGGAAAAGTAGTTGTATAGTCTTTAACCTGTTGTTCTAGATTAGCACATGTCTTCGGAATCGTTTTTTATCCATAATTCACAATTCTATCCAACACCTTTTGGGATAATACAATGGTATTAGAGCATGATATTTAGCTTAGCTTGTGGACACTTTAGCTTTTACATCAAAAGAAGAAGCAGATAGATGAGATCTATCATGGAGGATGATAATTCTGCCACTCCCTTATTTAGATCCATGCAAGATCTCTCCAAGGAGGTCAATATAATGAAGAAGGAAGGACAGAAGGAAGATCCAAGAAGAAGGTGTGATGAGGAAGGTCCAAGCACTTCCTATCAGCAAAGAAGAAAACTAGAGAATCCTAGATCTCCTCATAGATCCACTATGCCCACTTCCTTTGGAGAAGGTGAAAGGTGTAGAAATGACGAAAGGAATGAAACTAAGATGCATGAGACTCTCAGTCTATATCTTGAAGAGTACAAAGCACATTATAGAGCATTCAAGGAGAAGCTAAATCTACAATAATTCTTCAAAATCAAAGAAGAGAGAGAATCCTATAACAACAATACAAGAAAAAGGCATAATAGATTCTGTTTGCCTACATTTGATGGATCTTCCTCAAGAACTATTAAGGTTTGGAGGAGAGATTTAGATGCATTTTTCAGGATACATCCTGTAGTTGAAAGAGAGGCTATTCAAATTGCAGCACTTCATCTTTTAGGTGAAGCCAATGATTGGTGGTTTGGTCACATGGAGCATGCAAAGGTGACTAAATATTCATATTTCTTTCATAAGTTGAGGAAGGAATTTGATGTGAGAAAATCAGAGATGTGTCACAAGGTGAAATTTCCTAAGGAGGAGGATGCCAATCTTAGCACTCTGGACAAGAAGTCACTACATTCACCACCAATTGCAGAAGTACTTGCATCCAAAGAAGAGACACTTGCATCTTTGTAATATAGTCTTGAGCTCTTGACATATAGAGTTCCATGCATGATTTAGGAGATGCATGAGGGAAAGGAGGAAGATTACAGCGCTGGTACACTTGGAGAAGAGAAACCATCACTCTTACCAGAAGTTGGAGGCACTATTGTCCCGGTTGGAGGAAATATTGTGTTTTGGAAAGAGGTTCCCACACATCAGTTGATCCAAGGTATGCATGAAAGAATAACCAAGGGTTAGAAAAAACTATTGATTTGAAGTAGCAATATATCACAGTGCAGAGGACCCTTGATCTAATCAAGGAGGAGATTAAGAACTATCCCAATTCATCATTGTTAAGATACATTCAACCCTTTGAGTTGAAGTGTAGAGTTTCATAAAATGGGATGAGTAATATCCTATGTACAATAGCTATTTATGAGATCATTATTGTGCCTTGCTTTGACACAACACATGTATTACCTTGCAGATCTGCAATGTTGTCACTTAGTAGCTGTTAAAATGAAGAGGACCCATCATTCTTGGAGCATTCTGAAGGTAGCTTCACTCATGAATAAATGGAGGTAAAGATGAAAAATGGTAGACATCTTGAGATGAGAAACCTTTTCTCCTTTATAGATGACCCTTTCTCAATGAGCAACTCACAGCTCAAAAAGAAACTTCTACCTGCAGCAGATCCAAAATTCATTGGTTTTGGAGGGCCTTTGGTGAAAAGAGAATCTCATTGAGAGATCTCATTGGAGGTGCACTTCAACATGTCATGAAGTGAAAATTTCTTCAACATTTTGGGAAGGATGGTATTCTACAAAGGGAGGATACCATGATTATGTAGCACATCATTCATCATCCACATTAGGATGAGTGGGTGAGGATGATACGAAAAAGGTTCCATGACCACTTGCAGATATATGACATGGGCCAGGAAGCTTGGTTACATTGGTTGCCCTTGGGATATTTTTGTCACTACCTAAAGGTTCCTATTTCTTTGACACTTATGAAATTAAGAAGGAGGCATGGTTGTGTTGGCTGCTCTTGGGTGAGTATGGTTACCACCCAACAGCTCATATTTTTCTAATTCATGCCTTTTGTATCAATGATAAAATGCAGCAAAAGAAGGCATATTCATTTTGGTTTCCCTTGAGAGAGTTTGGGCACCACATGGTATCTCTTATGTCTATGTGTTTTGTATTGGGTAAAGCTTGGCATGATGCTCTCATGATGTGCATTGATGGTGTTTATTTTTATTGGGCTGATGTGAAATTACACATGTCACTTAGTATGTTTTTGCTCCATGATGCAGATGAGGAGGTGAGAAAGAAGTAATATCTCTTGTTGCTTTGGTTGCTTTTGGGGGAGTTTGGCATGTCCATCTTACATGGAGGAGATGGAGGAGGAAGCAAAGGGCCTTAATCCTATGGTTACGATTAGGAGAATATGGTTTCACATCTTTGTCTACCCATATAACTCCTTTCCTTATTATTTTGCATAACGTTGGAATGATGCTTGGATCCAACAGGGCCAACAGGGCTAAGGATGAGAGCATATCAATGCTCAATCAAATTCATGAAGCATGGGATGAAGAGATGTATTGTGAGATGGATCTTTTCCTTTGTGAGAAGAGCCACTTTATTTTATATATCTCATGTATTAATGATGATGTTGGACATCATATGGTTGTCACTTGGAACTTCATGGTGAAAGGAGCACATCTAACCATACAGTTAGAGGTCATTTTATGTACTTTTGAAAGACAACTGTGGAACCAAACATGCATAACACGTTGCAGAAAATGGAGGAAGCCTTCCTTATGTGGCTACCATTTGGAGGGGAATAGACGGCTTTGCATCTACTTTTGGAGTTGCTTTAGGACAAGCAACATTTACCCGGGGGGACTGTAATATTCCCAAATTTTCACATCATATTTGGAATATTAGAGTCCTTGATTTTCTTAATAAATTAAGTAAATAAAAGGGTGGAGGGACCCACAAACCTCAAGGATGAATAAAATCCACTTTTAATGTGTGAATGTGGATATTCTAGATCAAGATCTAAAAACATGGAGTTGTGTAGCAGCTCCATTAATGGAGATCATGTCTCATTTATGAGATAGATTATGGAGGATGAAACAGTTAAATAATATCATGGATATTAAACATAAAATCATAGGACCTTTGATAAGGTCAACTGAGATTATAATACATTCAAATGATATAATAAAGAATTTTTGATAAGATAGTGGAGGAAGTGATGCATTTAATGCATGCATGATGGAGAGGGTGATCACCACATATGAACATGATGGAGGACATGGATCAACAATGCAATCAAACATGGAGACTTTGTCCACATGTAGAATGCAGATTTGGAGTGGGCCTAGGCTATGGAAGGCTCATGCATATAATGAAGGTGAAGGCACAAGGGAGGGCATGATTTGGATTATTCATTTCTTGATCATTTTAGATCTAGATTTGTCTTAGGACATTTCTATGCAGCCTTGGGCTATTTAGCAGAGTTTGCAGGGTGTTCCCGAGCGGGAATCCCGCCTCTTTATTTAAGTAGCTCTGGAAAGAGGATTGTTCTTCATTACTTATTAGGCATTGATGCCATCTTCAGGAGGTTGTTTCTAGCATTTAGCTAGGAAACCAGTGGAGGATTCATCCTACCACTTTGTTCTTCATATCTAGCCTTTCAGGAGCAGTAGATCTACATCTAGCGTTCATTCCATTAGATTTTACCTCCATGCAGCAGTAGTCCCTTCAAGGATTGTGCAGGTCAGCCTTGTAGATCTATTGGAGGAAGGAATTTTCTAGTATTTCAACTGGAAATCCTATGAGGGATAACCTCCTCACATTGGATCTATTTTTTCCATCACTCAGGAGCTAATTTTACATATCTAGTAGTAGGCTAATGAGCCTCCCTCTCTGGCAGTGCAGTTTTCTGAATTTGTTGTTCATCCAATAGCTATTTTCAGTGGAGGAGACTGGAGGAGCTAGATCTTGAGCTTTTAGCCCAAGGATCTAGTGAAGGGATCAACCCTTCATGCATAGATCTGATTGTACATCATTGCAACCATATTATTATTAGATCTAGCTTTAGATCTACATTCCCAACAACATACATGGGAAGTCCTTAAAGTAAGGTTGTCTTAGACTTATAGATCTGAGAAACCCATCCTGGGTTATCTTGGGAATCCATCATTGAGCCCAGATCTACAATTTCAGCATAATCGGAGCTCCCATTCTACCTTGATCTGAATTTCTATCTTACAGGCAGTTGTAGTACCTATAGTTGCAGTAGGGAAAACACAGTTTACCATCCAACAGAGCAGCGGTTATGTAGTCCCTCTTGGGATATCATTGCAGGGTAATTCTAGGCTACTCTTGTAACTTGAGTGTCTCATATTTTGAGCACTTTTGTACTTTCTTTTTGCACCTCCAAAATAATAAAATGGCTCAGCTATTTATGTGCATTCTGATGTGTATATAGATTTATTGTTTAATTTTATACAATTCTTATATTGTGTTTTAGTATTATTGCAATATCCCCTTTTGGGAAACTACACTCTCATCAACCATCTGCCTATCCCCTGCTACATATATAGAATGGTCATTGGAATGCTCCAATAATGGTTGAGCCCCCAACTCATCACTACTGCTCAATGATAGAGTTGTTGTTCTTCATGATGGTGCATATGATGTCTCATGATCATGTTCAATGCTGGACATACAATTCTGCATTGGATTGTTTAGGACAATACTCATCCTATCCTCGAAGAATATACACTCCAACCCCAAGAGATGTGTGCAACTCAACAATGACATAATAGGATGAATGTATATCTCCTCATTGATCCTATCAAGAGTCCTATGCACAGTGATAATTTGCTGCTCCAAATCAGTAGTGTATCTTGTCCCTAGGTCATGCCATGGCATATCCCCACAAGATTCCATAAGATGTGCTGAAATAATAGAAAATTGAAACATTTTCATACCTTGGTTTTTCTTGGGAACATCTTGAATTGCTACAAGGGTTCCTCCCACCAGTGTGATGACTTCCCCAACTACCGGTGATGATGGCTACTCCTCTATGGTTGCACCAGCACTGGTATAAGTCTCCTCCTCCTCATGCATCTCCTGAATAATGCATGGGACTCTAAATGTCAAGAGATCAAGACCACTTTGCAAGGGTGCAAGTGTTACGCCTCTTGATGCAATTATTGCTGCAGTGAGTGGTGGTGGAAGTTTCTCTTCCTCCGGAATAATAATATGGACATATTCCCTTGGCTTCTCCGGTTTTTTCTTGTCAAAATTCTTGATCAAAATTTGAGTAAAATCTTCATATGTAGTCACTCTTGCATGACTCAAATGGTTGAACCACCAAATTTTTTCTTCACCCTCAAGGTGCAGTGCTGCAACCTAAACATCTTCTCTTTATACCACTGGATGTAGCAGGAAGAATGCATCAAACTCCATTCCCCAAGCTCTTTCTATGCATGTGGATGACCCATAAAATGCATACAATATAAATATATTGTGCTTCCTCCTATAGATGTAAGGTATCCTCTCTTCCTTGTTCTGAATAAACTATGGGAGAATTAGATTCTCCTTGAAAGCCATATAGTGAGACTTGTACTTTGCAAGTTAATCACTTAGAATCTCATGATCTAAGTTTCCTCCATATCCATTCCTATCATATTTTTCTTCAAAATAAAAGAGCATAGTGTATTTCTTTGGAGATTTATGAAAAACCAGTTCTTTCTTCTGCTAATAGGAAGTGCATGGACCTTCCTCATATTGAAACCCTCTAGAGGTCTCATTGTATCTCTCCTCTTTCATCTGCTTGACCTCCTTGGAGAGTTTCTTCATAGATCTAAAAGTGATGAAACAAAGCTCATTCATTTCATATTTTGTAGATATCTTTTTCTTCTTCTTATAGCATATTGGCTGAAACTCACAGGCTGAGCTAAGATTATGCTATGATACCACTATAATATCCCAACATTGGGAGAGTAGAAATATAGCACATAAACATGGAAAAAAACAGGTAATACATAAATACACCAATACATGAGACAAATGTACAACCATATTATTAAACATATCAGCAATAATGGATGGAAAATCTTGAGGATCTAGTCACTCAAGCAATACAACAAAAGCCTCCACTAAGAAAATATGACAATACATAAACTATAGCTACTATACAAATGCCATGAGCTAAGAAAACGTGGTTTTATGGAATAAAATGCTACAGGAAAGATATAAAAATATGGATATGGTGTTATATAGCTCAAATGGTGCTAAGGATAGAGATCAATGCTCCCAAGAACTTTTCCAAGACAATCCAGAAAGGGTTTCCGAAAATACCTAAAATAAAAAATGTTGGAATGCAACCCTAGGGCTGAATTACAGCTGCAACTGAATAAATAGATGGATGTGGCTGAAACTCGTGTAGAAATTTATATATCTCCTCTAATAGATCCTTCCACTTAAAGGTCGATCCCTTCACTAAAAATAAAGCATCCCAAAAGAGGCACTGAAACCTCCACCGCAAATACTCAATAAAATAACGGAGTCCTTCATGGAAATTGCACTATAGGAGGTGGAAATAGGTTGGCTTGGTGAAAAAATATGAAATGAAGCTCTGGGGTCTTCCTTGCTGGCCTCCCAATGGAAATTATCCCCTCCACTGAAAATACAACACTAAAAGTGACCCTCTCAATCCTCCACTGCAACACCCTGCAACACAAAACTGATCTAAACAGAAACTATGTTGTAGCTGAAGACTGAAGCTTGGCCTAATGCATGGATGTGGACTATACAACTCAGTAATTTCTCCTAAGTAGGTGCTCAAATTCCCCCGAGGATGAGTGTGGGATTCCCGCTCGACAAGACCCTTGTACTAAAGAGTACAACAGATCCTGCTAAACAACAAAATCATGCAATATAAATGTCACCTGAAAAATCTAGATCTAAGAAGATCAAAATAAATAATCATCTAACATGCCTTCTATGGCTTCCTGGCCCTTCCTTATATGAATTGTGAGACTTCTCACCTTTGGTCCCACTCATTAAAGGCACTACTATCATGGAGACTATCTCCCATTAACTCTGCATTGTTTCACATTGATGAACCACTCTCTCTATACTAGAGTTGTTAATTTGCTCAACATTGACCTTGTCCACATGCTTTTTCCCCTGTTCACACATGGAGGTAATTTATCCAGCTATCATGATGATCCATTTTCAAATTAATATAAATTTTATCCCTACTAAATAGATTTATGGGTCTCCCTACCCAATTATTCATCTATATAGAAGACAAAAGAAAAAATGAATATTCCAATTAGCTGCATGCTAATTTAGGAATATTACAGCATCACATTTATGATCATGATCCTCTGTATCAGTGACCCCCTTGTTCATTTTAGGCTTCCTTCTTTTCGACATCAACACCTCTTTTCTAAAACAGAAGTGGTACCTTGGATCACCCCTCTCCATAAAAGGGACATCCTCGGGTGGCACTATGGGAGACATCATTTCCCACAAATGTCATCGATCCTGTTAACATTCAACTACAACACAAGTTTTCATGTCAGGATGGTATTGTACCTTACAAACATTGCACTTTGACCAAATTTTTCGAAGACCCATGCCTTCATAAGCATCTCTTTCAGAAATGCTTGCACGGGAAGGTCCTAGCCAACGCCTATGCGTACAATGCACATATATATGCCATACCAATTCTATGCATATGGGTATCACTTTCCAAGTATTTTCAAAGAAGTAACGCCCCTGAGGGCATCAGTAGTCATCGTCATCAACCAAAACATCACTACAATATTAGTAACACAGATAGAATATGTATCTATCTAATAGATTTGTTTAACTAGCCAAAGCATCACGAGCATGGGACATGCCTGCCTCATATAAAATTTGTATATATTGTATTATACTATTGCTTACAGGGATACCACAGGACATGGTTGCTCTTTGACCTAGTGCAGGGTGTCTCAAATTTTGAGCTACATGCAGGTCTCTCTTTCTGTACACACAGTATACATAAAAGAAACAATAATGTATTATGGCTGTACATTTCTTCCTAGACCTCACACATTAGGGGGAAACTGATATGGAAAATAGTAAAGAAAATGTGACATTATTTAATGTCAGGCAGAAGGATTTACAGGGCTGAGAGAAAATAGAGAATCTAAAAGTATTTAAAAATATTTAAGGTCTGAGGAAAAATCAAATTACGTATAAGAAGAACAAGTCAAAAGTGCCTTTGTGCACAAAAATATTTGATAAACGTGCCTTTGCGTGCCTTTTTCTCAAAAAATGCGCAATCCTGGGAGTGGCGAAAGTGACTTTCTAGGACCAAAAGGCACACTCCAAGACATTGATTCCACACTTGAAGTCGCTTAAGGATAGCCGCCCAAGCCTCCTTATAACATCAAGGGAGCACACAATGGAATAAATGTGACACACAATGGAATCACCCTCCTCTCTTGGGTCACTATTCACAATGTACCAAGAAAGGGAAGGAGGATTTTAATTCTCCTATAAATGGCCACCAAGAGATGAACAACATAAGAGCAAATTGTTATGCTGGCCAGAATTTCCCCAAGCAATACTAGTAGTGTGTGAACCAGAGCAGAGATAGAGGGGACTCAGATGTTGTCCATCCAACAACTCCAGTCCACCATAGTAGAGAGAGGGAGACTTTGCGCAAAGGCAGCTCGGAAGTAAAGAAATCCTTGCATCAGGACTTAGAATCCCTAGTTCTAAGGACCTGTTGGCAAGTGGGTTAAATTTTCATCCTCATTCCTAACAGCACTCAATAAGAGGGGACGAAGAGCCACCGTTTGGATTATTGAAGTTGTTTGACTCTATTTAGAGCTTTTACTTTATCTTTTTTAGTTTAGTTTAGTTTTATTATTGAATATGCATGCTATTTCTCTATCTAGTTTGTTTATGTTTTAGCATGTTCCAGTAACTTTCTTGAATCCATCTATTTTTGGCCCATGACCAATAACTTAAGAGGGGAAAATGACCCCTCTTTATTTGGTGTGATTTCATACATACATGCACCAAACACACTAACACAGGATTGGCGACTCCACTAACTTTTATTTCCAAGTTTATGTGGTTGTTCCTTTTTGCAAAAACTTCTGTCTCTCCTTCACTACCTGTTTCATCCCAAGTGACAGGTTGAAGCTGAAGAGCTCCAAAAAATTACATTGCAGGAATTTTTGTGCCTTTATTACAAACAGACGTGCCCCAAGGCACACGTTCAGAGCTGACCTGTGCGCAGAAATCACACCTATCTCATCCTTTTGCGTGAAAAATACAGAAGTGAAATTTTCTTCAATATTTCCATTTTTTATTTCTTTTAAAAGTGACTGGTAGCCCATAATACATCTGCCAGCATTGGTTGAGGTGCCCTGTAGCTTGCTAAAGCTCAGTCTTAGCTGCTTTTGGTAGGCTTAGTGTTAGTTTTATTTCAAGTTGATTTTTGCAAAGTTAACACGTAGTTCAAGTAGGAGGCAAATTAACTTGCATTCTGAAATCATTTATGTTTTGCAATTTAGTTACCAAAAAACCTAGATAATTATCCAAAGTAAGTGGCCCAAGTCCACGCATGCTTAGCTATTTCTTTTCCTAGTGTAAAAGTCATTAGTTTAGTTCTATTTTTGCACTAGGATTCGGGACCATGATCAAATTATCGATAGAAGAGCAAGTAATCTATGTTGCCTTTGCACCCTCTGGTAATCCTAGGCAAGCAAATGAACACTCTATTCACAACTCACCATCTCCCTATAGTTGATCACATATATTAACTGGGAAAAATTGAAAGCGGCCCATATCCGCGCATGTTTTTCTTTTGAGCAAGGAAAAATAGAACATATTTTAAATATGGGATTTTGAAAAGGATCATCACATATCCACACATTAAAACTTTTTGATTTTTCACATTTTTCTCACACACATCCACACCCTAAGAAAAGTAAATACACCAAAAACTAACTTAACAAAACTCACTAAATTCTCCCCACGGGGGCCATAAAAGAATTTATAATCTAAGTTAGGATCAAGGTGGTAGGCATCCCATAAGCCGCCTTGATCATTCTTCATCTTGTAACAGAGAATTTGATTGTTTAGGGAACTTTCAAATCCACCTATCAGCCCACGGAAAAGAAAACCTGAGCGTGGCAGAGACCTGATTCATAGGTGGTTAGGCTTAGGCGCAGTGCGTGTGGTATCAGTTGGGGTTGTCTCACGTGGCTGATACTCGGTACTATTAGCTGAACTACCAAGAATTCCAAGGCTCGAACGCTCACGTGGGATGGTGGTACTTAGTGGCCATAAATTAGGCCATCCTTTCCCTATAGGTGATGGTGCAAGCAAGCATCTACCCTTACCTTGGTGGATTTTCTTTGGTTGACTGGGGGCATCGCCAGCTCTTATGGGACATCGTACCAGCATTCACAAGATATATTCTCAAGGCCTAGTTACATTTTAGTATGTGAGGATGATTAGGTATTCTAGGATTTGAGTATCATACGCAAACAAAAAAAAACCATATTTTTTTATTGTTTGATCACATAGGATTAATCTAAAGGGAAAATTTATTTTATTTTCGCTTTGTTTTATGTATGCGATCATAATTTTTCTTTAACTATAATATCTATCCTCTCAAATATTTCCAAATCCATACCTAGTCGATGCCAGAATGGACCCAACGGGACCTCATCGATCTAAACATCTTTTGGACCTCCCCCCATTATCGGGAGGGGTTCCAGGTCTTTCGCCATTTAGGCATCAAATATGGAACAGGACCACCATTATTGGTTCGTCCTTTATTGGGGAATATTCAGTTGGGAACCCTAGTTGGTCTCCCAATGCCACACCGGTGAACATCCCCACAGGGTCACTACACACCACTCCTCCCACAACCCCTAGAGGGCATAGGATTGCTACCCATTTGGGAAGCCAGTTGAACGTACAATAGGGTACGTCACAGAAAAACCATATTCCTATCCAGAACATTATGTTTTCACAAGTTTCAATGGATACAACCTCATAGTCACCTTTTATAGCTTTGTTAAATCTACCATATTTAACCAAGTTGACAAACGAACCCATTGCACACAACCCCATATCGCCTCCCATGCCCATGAAGTTGCCTTCAAACATTCCAAAGTTCGAAGGATAGAAATCAGAAGACCCCAGAAATCATGTTATGGCTTTCTACCTGTGGTGTTTACTAAACAACATTGTTGATGATACTATTTTAGTAAGACTATTTCATCGCACTCTAATCGGAGTGGCAATGAAAATGTATATGGAGAAACCCTCTACTACACATGGAATCTTTAGCACCCTCGCCACTGCATTCCTGACCTATTTTTAGTTGCCCATCCATATGATGTATCGACCATCCCATCTTCATTGAGAGTGCGAGAATGTATCTAATCGATGAGTACCTTGCAATTGCTGCAAAATTCTCCTCATAGTCAATCCCATCCACCTGTGAGAATCCTCTAGCCATAAATCAAGTCTTGTATTTCTCCACACTCCCATCTGCTTCTTGCCTCAGCTTATAGATCCACTTGGATTCAACCACTGACTTCCCCACTGGTCTTGGGACCACTTCCCATGCACTATTTCTGATAATGGAGTCATACTCCTCAACCATGGCATTAACCCATACCGGTTGTTGCACTACTTCCTCAAAAGAGGATGGTTCTATCATAATACATTCACTCATAAGAGCCATGTATCTATTATACCTATATGGGGAACTTCTCTACCTGCGTTGTGATGTAGGTGCACCTACATTCTCTGTTGCATCTAGCATCAATTTGTTAGCCTCTCTAGAGCATTTCCTACCATTTCTATTCTACATGAATGATTTCTACCACTATTTGTTCCTATGCTTGTTTCTTCTCCACATTCTGAGGTACATATTTTGGAACTAAGAGTTCCTCTTTAGCATGCAATTAAACCTCCCTCTCAAGGGAAAATTGCATGGATTTCCCCTCATCAAATTTCACATCTCTCTTAAAAGTTGTCATCCTGTGTGCCGACAAATACACTCGATAGTTGTGGGGAGTATCTATGTACCCCATAAATATCCCAACCTCTATTGTTGGTTCTAGATTCTTCCTGGCATATTTGGTCACATGGAAATAGACATATGAGTCAAAAATTTTAAGATATGAAACATCCAGTTTCTTATCTGAAAAATCCTCCTCTGGTTTACTCATGCGAAGTATCCGATGAGGACTACGGTTCTACAAAAATATCGCTATGTTGCATGCCTCTGCCCACAGATGAAATGATAGGCCCTAATCATGTAACATAGCTCGTGTTTCTCCCACAATTGTTCTATTATTTCTTTCTGCAACCCAATTTTGTTGTGGGTTATGAGGCGTGTTTTAGTGCATTCAACACATGGGCGGACGAAATGCATTGTGCTTGATAGGGGAGGCTTCTTTCTTACAAGCAAGTAACAAGTCAATTGGTTTGTTAGATTGTCAGTGGAGCAACATAACATGTAGTACAATAAGTAAATAACATAGCATGCTACAATAAATAAGAAAAAAAAAACAAAATACTCATGTACAATAACAGGCTCAATCGAGTCAAATACACTAATAATCCAAACAGAGAACTCCTCCCCTTTGATAGTTTTTGATGGTATAAGAGAATGAATCCTTAGAGCTATGGAGCTTTAATATTCAAGGCAAGGGGGTCTCTTCCCTTTAAGCTTCTTACAAGCCTCTCTCACTTTTTGACGTATGGTAGAATACCGGACACTTGGTGAAATTATTCTCTTGGATTGAGGTGTTGGATGGCTAACAACAGAATCCTTCCACTCCTTTCTTCTTGGATGACACAATGCTAGTTTTATCTCAAGAAATTTGTCCAACATAATAATGTGTTCTCCCATTATTCTTCCCATGGTGGTATTTTATAGGAAAATTTCAAATTTTCCCTCCCTCTCTTGGTACAATATGGATGTTGACACAAGAGTGGGAGGTTGATTCCATTGTGCTTAAGGCATCAAGGTGGCTCTAAGGAAGTTGTAATTAGCTAGATAGAGTGGGAATATTCTTCTTCAATTGTGCTAAGTGGTCCCGCATGGTGACTTTCCTCCATACCCAGGACCGCACAGATATATGAAGGATAACCCCGATGATATTCACTTCTATCAAAGAAAATGCCACGTGGATCACTTAGGTTTAGTGATTTCTATGTGCTATTTGATAAATTTTTCCGCTTGAACTTAGGAAAAGTTAAAATTTTCAGATCCTGTAATGTATTTCTTCCCTGTAAATCCTTATTTGTACCTTCTTCTTGAAATTTCGTAATGTCTTTTGCTTGTACGATTTTCTAGTGATAATAGTTGTGTAATGTTCCCAATTTTTAGCCTCAAGCTAAATGGAACATTAAAGTTACATATTTTATTTTTTCTTTATAAAATGGGTAAGGAGACACCTTAGCCCTCTTTTAATGAAGGAATAACACTCCTTGTGTGGAAGGAGGACAAATAAGTAGCTGAAATAAACACCTAAGGGTGTGAATGGAACTTGGATCACTTGATTTAGTCCTCTTTGACTAAAGTCAATAGCACTGCCTATAGAGGAGAAGCTTGCTAGAGAAGCTGCGTAGTTTTGGAGGGAGGACATTCACACGAGGATGGAAACCCTAATTGGTGGGACCATGGTGGAGAAGAGTTTCCTTTCTTTATAAGGAGGAGATGGCAGCCCATTTGGATCATGTTTTGAGTTTAGAATTTCGAATTGGGTCTGCAGAGGCTTGCATCCCCGGGTTGTTTAGCAGGGTGATGGTGCCCTCGGGCACTAGGGTGTTCTCTATCGGGAGTCCCTACCTCTTCCTCAAGGAAGGATGAGGATTGAGATACATTTCCCTCAATCTGGCATTGGCCACAGCTACTACCATCATCTATAGCATTAACTCTACAACAGAGAGGATGTTGTGTTGCTGGGGGCAACAAGAGAGGAACTCATGGAGTCTTTCTTGACATGTTTTCTTTAGTGGAGGAGTGATCTACTCATTGGAGGAGCTACAAGGAGGATTCTCGGGCTTCATATCAGATATTTGGCACTTTTCCAACATTCCGTCATCTCCCACTACGCAGTCCATGGAGGAAACTGCATTATTTTATGGAGGTAGTGAGAGAGGGGTTCATTAGGCTCATCAGGAGTGTGTTTTTGAGACAAATGGATCAAACATTTGTTCTTAGAGACATTATTGGAGGAGGGAAATCACATTTCAGATCTTCCATGGCCTCATTCATATTTCAGTTCAGTTGCAGTGACAACTCAGTTGTCACATTTTGTATTTTCCGGCATTTCTGGCAATCTCTCCTAGATTCGCTAGAAATCTAGTATTTTAGCCCATTCCTTTGTTATTGGGATATTTCTTTGTATCCTAAAGCCACATTTGTATTTCATGTATATTCAACAGCTACTATCTTCATATACATAGCGCAGTCACTGCTCTCCGGGATTTTATGGAGTTGCAACACCTCATGTATTTTATTGCCCATTCATTGGAGGTTGGTTCTTAAAGCTTGAGTTGCTTGTCCCTCAACTATTTATTGTATATTATTACTGATATAATCATATAATTTTGGTTTCATACATTTCCCTCTTATGGTGTATTCATATTTGCATATTTTAATGGTTATGTTCATATATTGTTGTAAGCTCTCTCATTGAGCATTATTTTAGAGACCTACATTGCGGAGATCTGTATAACCCATCTAGAGTTATTTCTTTGAGCTCATTTTATGTAAGGGAGTTGTATTATATGTTTTCTAGGGCATCCCAGTGGTGGTTTTCCTTTTTTATGTAGTGACTTCCTTATACAGCGTCCTCAAGGACCCTATAGCAGAAATTCCCGAAGTAGAAATATTGCATATCCATAGACAAAGTCTGTGAACGACCAGATAGCTTCTGGATCTCACACTTCCTTGTGAAGGTGAAATATCCAAAAAATTCCCCAATAGTCAATATATAGAATGGAATTATGGTCTTTCTGTAGAAGGAATGTTGGAATATCTTAAGATATTCCTGATGGAGCAGGAAATTTCAGATTTGGAACATTACACTGGTATTAGAGCATCAATATTGGCTCAGCATGTGCACAAGATTCAATGCCATCAGAAAGAGGAAATTCTCTCCAAGGAGAGTAGATTTATAGAGGAAGCAAGGGAAAAATAGGAATGATGGAAGAGGAGGTCCCCCTTCTTCTTTTCCAGACCATTAAAGAAATCAGTGAAAATCTTGATGAAAGGGAAAAGTGGGAAGATTTTCTGAGAGGGTTTGTTGATGGGACAAATCCTAGCTATTTTCATGAAGGGTGTGGGCATTCAGCCATACATGCAGATCCACAACGCAATCCTTTGTTGACTTGCATTGCAAGGGAGTAGAGGGAGAAAATGAGGTCATGGGAGGAGCAGCGCTGCAACTCAAAGGTATGGCTCATGATTTTGGTTTGAAGGTTCCATTTTTCATTGTCATGCAAATGCAAAAACACATGATGCATTCACTAAGGGTTTGATGGAGTAACTTGGTGAAAGTCATTGTGTCATAAACACAAATACTTTGCATACATCGGACAGAACCAACAACGCTATCACATTAGGAGGAGATCCATCACCACATGGAAGTGAAAGGGGAGCCATTGCTTCCACTAGAGGAGCCCTCGTTTCTTTGCAAGGAGTTCCAAATATTTTTACATGTGGGTACCAAGACACAAATCTGGAGCCATATGTAGCATCTGCTAGGATTGTGAGATGGAGAGAGAAGAGCAGAAGGATCAACATGAAGGGATGATGGGAATTCACCCTTATCTATTTCAGAGATTTTCTTCACATAGGAAAGGGACTGCACTATGTAGTAGAGAGAGAGAGGGACCTTTCATTCCTCTCATATATACAATCCACTTCCTATCTTGATGTCTCACATTTTGGAGGAATTCCACTTGGGAGGCTACCTAATGAAGAGATGATGAGAGGCATCATGCTTTGTGGTTCACCACTCTTGGATTCCGTAGGGGTGGAGACATTGGAGGAGTCCATCATAGCACAGAGAGTTTGGGGATAAGCACAAGGAGGAGGGATACACTCTCTCATTTTCAGTACCACCCATTCTCATCTGTTTTACTGCGCTGATAGAGTTGTTGCAGAGATGGATGATAACATCTTCATGATGCAGGATGAATTCTCCATATATTTGGTGAGAGAGAGGATACTTCCTTTGAGGAAGGACTCTTTCATGCATTGGAGTAGATGGAGGCCACTCATGCTTACATTGGCCAGGATCAGGAGATTCTTTGGAGGTGATAGTCTCTCATGGGAGGCTCATTTTCAGAGATCATAATTTCTTTTTGAGCATAAGCAGCTGCATGATGGGCATGGAAGCAACTTGGAGGATGAATTTGGCATGGGGGATGTCAAGGTAGTAGGCAGCAGCGTGAGGGGAGCACCTTATTGTAGATCACTAGTGCTGTCTATGAGGGGGATAGATCCGGATTGGAGGCTTCAACTTTTAGTAGAGTTCTCCAAGGATCTAGGTGCATGCATGATTTTGACCCTGATGGAGGTGACAGATACAAAGTTGATAATATGTTCATCTAACACTATGGAAGACTCTTCTTGACTATGGATTCTAGTCTCAAGGAGAAACTATTGCATGCAACATATGAGGAATTCCTAGCTATGCATTTGGATGCATACTTTTCTTTGCTAGAGGATTTCACTTGGGAGGGAATTTAGTATGATCTACATCAGCATGTGGATAGATGCATAGCTCGGATGATTTTGGAAAGGTTGACACAACCATTCACTTACTCATTGGAGGAGAGGGAGAACATTCACGTGAGCCATTTAAGCTCAAGGTCCCAAGTACATGGTAGAGAAGGTATAATTTCCCATTATATTTTGTACCTCTTTATTTCATATGAGCAGCATATTGTCTCAAGAAGGGTTATCCCTTCTTGCACTTGGTATAATGTACTTTCAACTACTTGTAGCCTTGATTTTGGCTATTCTTATGATGGTTTGTGGGGGAAGCCACATGCTTCTTGGTGTGCACCATTGGCACCAATTTGTAATTTTATGATTCCATCTTGTGAGGAGTTTGTGGCAGAAAAAAAGTGGCTAGTAAAGCACTTGTTGTTTGTGATTTTGAGGCAGGGCAAGAAGCACTGTGCAGGTTCCATGATTGGATATTTGAACCACTCTCCAGTTGTCATTTGACAACTTGCTTTTATTGTGTATTTCTCCTTGTATTTCTGATGTTTGTACACTCATGAGGAGCATTATTTGGAGAGTATTGGATGTAAAACCCATTGGGAGAATGATTCTCCGCATTATACATGTCTTATCTTGCAGGAGACACCATGATTGCCACATTGCTACTTGTCTCTTCTTGTGGGAAGAACCACTTGGAGAATTTGAGGAGGCATTTCAAGGCTTATTTTCTTGATGGGGTAACTTGGGCCATTCTTGGAGGCCATACCATTTCAGCCCAAGGACAGAGGCAGCCCCATGGACACTTCAAATGGAGAGAGGACCATCTTGAGAAGCACAAGCACAACTTTCCATTCAGCCCCAACACATTGCAGAAACCAGGGGTTGAGATTTTTATTTGGATGATTACATGGATGAGAGGATCATCATTGGGGGACAAATTTTCCCATACATATCATCACTCCTACCTTAAGGAGGCCATAGAAAAACAAGAAGTTGTCCACTACACCTTCTATCTTTCCATGAGGAGCATCATTTTCAGCTTGCATACTTGGGAGAGAGCATTGGAGGACAGGTTTATTGCAGCATATTTTGAGCTGTGGTAAAGCTTGTTGATGAGGAGGCCACAAGAGAAGAAAAGGGGGGAGAAATTTTGTTCTCTCTATGCAGTTTCTTGAGGACAAGCAACATGTGGGAGGGGAGGACTGTAATGTTCCCAATTTTTAGCCTTAAGCTAAATGGATCATTATAGTTGCATATTTTATTTTTTCTTAATAAAATGAGTAAGGAGACACCTTAGCCATGTTTTAAAGAAGGAATAACACTCCTTGTGTGGAAGGAGGACACAGAAGCAACTGAAATAAACACCTAAGGGTGTGAATGGAACCTGGATCACTTGATTTAGTCCTCTTTGACAAAAGTCAACAACACTGCCTATAGAGGAGAAGCTTGCTAGAGAAGCTGTGCAGTTTTGGAGGGAGGACATTCACATGAGGGTGGAAACCATAATTGGTGGGACCATGGTGGAGAAGAGTTCCCTTTATTTATAAGGTGGAGATGGAATCCCATTTGGATCATTTTTTGAGTTTAGAATTTCAAATTGGGTTTTTAGAGGCTTGCATCCCTGGGCTGTTTAGCAGGGTGACGTTGCCCTCGGGCACTAGGGTGTTCCCGATTAGGAATCCCTACCTCTTCCTCAAGGAAGGATGAGGATTGAACTGCATTTTCCTCAATCTGGAATTGGCCACATCTACTACCATCATCTACAGCATTAGCTCTGCAGCAGAGAGGACGTTGTGTTGCTGGGAGCAGTAAGAGAGGAAATCATGGTGTCTTTCTTGACGTGTTTTCTTCAGTGGAGGAGTGATCTAATCATTGGAGGAGCTGCAAGGAGGATTCCCAGGCTTCATATCAGATATTTTTCACTTGGAAAACATTCCATCATCTCCCACTACACATTCCATGGAGGAAACTGCGTTATTTTATGGAGGCAGTGAGAGAGGGGTTCATTGGGCTCATCAGGAGTGTGTTTTTGAGACAAGGGGATCTTAGAGACATTATCAGAAGAGGGCAATCAAATTTCAGATCTATCATGGCCTCATTCATATTTCATTTCAGTTGCAGTGACAACTCAGTTGTCACATTTTGTATTTTCAGGCATTTCTAGCAATCTCTCCTAGATTCGCTGGAAATCTAGTATTTCAGCCCATTCATTTGTTATTGAGATATTTCTTTGTTTCCTACAGCCACATTTGTATTTCATGTATATTCAGTAGCTTCTGTATTGATATACACAGCGCAGTCACTGCTCTCTGGCATTTTGTGGAGTTGCAACAACTCATGTATTTTATTGCCCATTCATTGGAGGTTGGTTCTTAAAGCTTGAGTGGCTTGTCCCTCAACTATTTCTTGTATATTATTATTGATTTAATCATATAATGTTGGCTGCATACATTTACCTCTTATGGTGTATTCATATTTTCATATTTTAATGGTTATGTTCATATATTGTTGTAAGCTCTCTCATTGAGCATTGTTTTAGAGACCTAGATTGGGGAGATCTGTATAACCCATCTAGAGTTATTTCTTTGAGCTCAATTTATGCAAGGGAGTTTTATTAGATGTTTTCTAGGGCATCCCAGTGGTGGTTTTCCTTATTTCTGTAGTGAATTCCTTATACAGCGTCCTCAAAGACCCTGTAGCAAAAATTTCCAAAGTGGAAATATTGCATATCCATAGACAGAGTTTGTGAAGGGCTAGATAGCTTCTGGATCTCACACTTCCTTATGAAGGTGACATATCCAGTAAATGCCCCAAAAATCAATATCTGGAATGGACTTGTGGTCTTTCTATAGAAGGAAATTTGGAATATCTTAAGATATTCCTGATGGAGTAGGAAATTCCAGATTTGGAACATTACAAGTTGGCCTCTAATGTATGACGTCTAGGAAGAACTGTATAGATGAAATAAATTATAGTTTCTTTTATGTATAATTTATTTGAGAGAGAGAGAGAGTAACTTGCATGAAACATGAGGTTGGAGACCCCTTGCCGTGAGTAAAAGAGGTACCATGTTCCGTTGGAAACCTACAAGAGATCAAATAAATACAATATTTCTATGAGGCGGGCACGTCCCATTCTCATGATGCTTTGGATATTTAAATATTATCTGACAGATAGAGCTTCTGTCTATATTAGTTTTTTAGTAGTAACCCACAGTTTGGTTGGTGTCGATGGTTGTTGACGCCCTCAAGGGAATTTTTTCTTTGATAGTAGGTTTAATGTAGTGCCCACATGCATAGTATTGGTATGCCATGTTTTTAGAGTAAATTCTCATTGTATGCATGGGTTTCTGACCAGGGACATTCCCGTGTAAGCATTGCTAAAAGAGATTCTTATGATGGCACCGGTATTTGAAAAATATGTCAAAGTGCAATGGTTGTGAAGTACGATACCATCTTGACATGAAAGCTTATGTTGTAGTCGAACGTCAGGAGGATCGATGACATAAATGGGAAATGATGACTCTCATAATGCTATTCGAGAATGCCCCAAATGAGGTGAGGAGCCATCCAAGGTATTGCCTCCTTCTTGGAATATGGTTATTGAAGTTGACAAGAAGGAAGCCTCAACCGACCGAGAGAAGTACTGATGCAAGGGACCAGGGTCTCTGATGTAGCAGGCGGGGTGTGATAGGTTAACATGATGACGAGAAATGGTTGTAACTGATGGTAGAAGTTCAATGGCCTAAGTTTAGAGCTTTTAAATGCAAGTGGCAGCAGTCATAATGTTTTATGGTGAGGAAAACCCTAGGGTCGGTAGGAAATCAAGGGTGGGTATGTGGTTGTTATGGTGTCATGGTGGGGTTGGGTAAAGAATTAGAAGCCCTGACCAAGGGTTATTAGGGACTACTTGCAGGTGAGAAATGTGGATGGATGGGTGGGATTAATCTCCTAAAAAATATTTGTACACTTGCCAAAATAATATAGAATGGTTTTGGATGTATAAGCACAGAGACAGGCTGCCCAATAAACATGAAAATGATCACTCACTGATGATGTGATAAGGGTGTTTTTTGCTGAGGGTGGGACCCCATTGGTTAGTATTGGTGTGAGGGTGGTGAAGCAGATGAAAATTATCACAGATGGGCTATGTTAATGGGGGTGCAGTAGGCCAAGTGCGAGGCACATTGGTGCATATTCGATCTTATAAGGATGGCCGTCTGGGAAAGGGGTTTTATCGTGACATGGCAAAACTTGAATTGATGTATAATGGATGAAATGAACATGAAGTGCTTCCCGAACTTGTGTTTTGTTGCCATGGCTCCATGTTTTTTATTCATGGTCTGCTTGAGTGATGGATGATATGGAGGGTGAGGCTCTACTAACCAATGAGAATGTTTATCATGTGAAAGGTGGGGTGATGATAAACATGGTCGGGTGATTGGACCCTATGGTTAATTCTTGTGGAGAAATGATGTCAGGATATGAAAAGCTTCTTTGGGGAGCCTATCATGCCATGGGTAGAATGATACTTGCTCTTGTACTTTTAGTGGCTTGGGAAATAGGTGATTTTGTCGTGCTTTTAACACCTGCAACCAATACCCCAAGTGAAAGCATATTTTATATTCAAATATATTGAAAATAACATTGAATGGAAAGTGATAAGAGAGGGCATACATGTCACAACTAAAAAATGATTTTTCTGAGGCGTGGATGTATGAAGCCTACTTCGGACGTGATGAGATGTTGATCAATGTGTTGCTTTCAGTTTTTCAATTGGGCTTTCTGAGCTCCCATTATGGTTTGTCATATAATTCGAAAATGGTGATATATGGGTCAATATGGCTCATTTCAGCTCATTTGTGTTGTTTAGGAGCTGTGAGGTCAGAGCTGAGACCTTGATTCCAAGCATTTATTATCGTTTTGGTCAGCCTATGTACCCAGGATTCGTGTCATTAGTGCTAGTTAGGACCCTGAACATACTTAATTCATTTTTTTGAGTTTTTTCTCGGGGGGGTCCATACAAATTAGGATTGTAAGGATACCTGCCTCTTTTTATCTTTGATCGCATGGGAGATCAAGGCACATATGCATGGACCTCATGGGGGAATAAAATTTCCCATGAGTTTTTCTCACATGGCTAAGTCTTTGTGCAAAGACTTGGGAATATGTTGTTGATACGGACATGCGAACATGATGCTTATGTAGAAAACATGTGCAATGATGAGCCAATTATTATTTTTCTTAAAATTTTGATTTTTTGGTTTTTTGGGTCACTGATTTGGTTGTGTTTGGTGACAGGATGTTGTGGCGTGAGTGCAATTGGCCTAATTTGCATATTGCCGTGGCACGGGATGCCAATGCATGGAGGCTCCTAGCATAGTGGGGCCTACTCAAGTTCCTGGAGAATGATCTCCTAAGATCATAGGATAGCCTGCTTCATTTCCTGGTGCGTTGCTGGAACAGGAAACATAAGGTGATGGTCCTGTGGGGTAGAGATGTTGCCTTCTGTCTGGAGACATATGTGTATTTTGTGACTAGTTTAATGCCTTAGGATGAGACGCTACCACACCCACTCCCGCCTGGGAGGGTGAGTATCCGGCGCTGGGCAAAGCAGCACTGCGATGGTGCACTTCTTTCTCACGGGTGCGTCCTTATTGCATCGGTGACCAACCTAGCTGAGTAGTGTGCCATAGCGATTTTAGTTCACTTGACAGGGTAACCATTGCCCAAAAAGGCATCAAGACCATAGATTGGTGTCTTTCACTGGCTCTGGGCCACTCATTTTATGATTGGGTGCGCCATGTATACGAGGGCATGGTGACACAAATGGGGAAGGTCCCAGGAGGATCTAAATTGTTCACATATTCCAACATCCTTTGTAGAATTATATTTGAGAGGGTGGTGATGTTGCGACCTATCGTGCCAGTGCCTATCGGTCCTCGTTGGGATCCTCGGATGTAGCGATGGGTGCCTGTGATGCCTCAGGGTGGAGGGGAGGTGGGTCGCTATTGGGACATGACCAGGGAGGCATGGTTCCAGGTGAACCCATAGATTTTTATGGATTATCCATATGACGAGATGGATTTCCAAGGGGATCCAGATATGGGTCTTCTTGTTGGTTATGTGTGGGGCCCTGCAGGTATTATGTTTTGATGTTTTCCTTCATTTTTTAGTATTTTATGATGTGTATATTTATATTTCTATTGTGGTGACACCAACACTATACTTTTTGGCTTGAGGGATCCTGACCTAGGTTTAGAGTTTAAGGTTTTCCAAAAAACCCCCATACTACTGGCCCTTTCGGCAATGACCTACTTGCGCAGGCCAAGGTCTCACCCGAAGTAGTATGGGAGGGTGCTAGAATCAGGTTTCCACACCCTCCGAGAGAGTAGGTAAGTCGAGGAAGATCTGTGTTTGCAACTTATTATATCCACATAGAGTAAGTCTATTCGTAGGCTTTGATCAGTATAATTAGTTATTAACCATAACAGAGCTATTACCATCCATATATCTAATTAGTACCTTCACATCCACGTGCATATCAGCAATTACCAGCACATAATATCATAAACACAGCTATTTCGCAACATCAACAAATAGAATAGAAGTATTCACAGCCTAAACAGATACCATCACAGAGCATTTATAGATATACTTATGCAAAAGCATAGATATATTCGCAGCTAAATAACCATCACAGATACAATTCAGCCGTAAACATCACCAATCTAGATAACACATAGATACTTTAACAATAATTTGCATTCATTAACATTCAGTTCCACTTAAAACTGAAACCAACCCGCACAGACAGCCTAGCGGGGTATGCACACAGCAAGACTGAGGATCTATGTGCACATAGCCAGCAGGAGTCCTTACCCAAAACAACCCAAAACCACATCTAATAATTCACACATAGCATCAGTCTTAATTCATGCCTACCTATAGACTCAAAATATTCCTCTATTTATATCGATATAGCCTACGCTATCCTGTGGTCCAAAAACCATGCTTTGTAGACTCTAGGTCTACCCTTGGACCCATTACAATGCATTCGGGGCTTTGACCCACCCCAAAACCCCTACATTAGACTAATTAATATAAAAATATACAAAATCTACATCATAGGGAGCCCCGTTCCAATAGGCCCCCAACACAATCTTGTGACTCATCCTGAGTCACTATGGCCGTGGGTTCTCCATCATCGCCTGCAGCTGCTTGATCGCCTCAACTAGCAGGGGAAGCACACCTTCACTTTGCGCAGCAACATTCTGGGCTATCTCCACCAACTTCTGCGAAGTCGGGCCTTCTGTAGCAATAGTTACACTCTCAACCATCTGGTTCAGTTGCTTGACTACGATGTCGACATCCTGAGACACCTTAAGGTCCTCATCAGCCCACGGCTTGAGGTGATCACTCAAAGTCTTCTTACGTTGCCGAAGGGCTTCCATGTCGTCGTTGATTGCATGGTTGGTGCGCAGTCGGGATAATCACTGAGTGGGGACTAGAGTGGTTAATGTAGCCTCCATTTGGTCAAAATCTTCTTCTTTCTAGCACAGTGCTTGGTTGATTTCAAATAGGAGAGGGTCGCACTGCACCTTGGTCCATAGCTGTATAGCAATTTCCAACAGTTCTGCACCCTGATAAATTTGACCTGTAATGACATTTGTGGCCTCTATAACCAGTGTAGCTCGTTGGGCCCATGCCTCTAGTGGCGTTTCTAGCTATAACTTGGCCTGCAAGGCTGCAATCTATTGTTCCATCTCTGTCTTGACCGCCTGGATCTTGGTCCTTGAGGCCTTTAACGCTGCGACCAACCCTTCAATCTTAGCCTGGGGTGGTAGAAGCCTGGATATCTTTGGTGACTTCTGCGCAGAGCCTAATAATAAGGTGCTCCAACTCTGTCTACTGTGCGGTGGTGAGGGTACATGCAGCCTGTGCCTGAGATACTTTAGCAATTTTTTCTTCAATTGTCTACTCAGTTGTACTGAGCTGCTGGTGCACTTGACGGTCCCTATGCTAAATCTCTTTGAATAGGGACACGTGAAGGATCTACAATAGTTCATGCGGTAGGCAGGTGAGATCCAACTGTACCTCTGTGTAGGCCTAGACTTGCACTCCTAAGTTGGGTGGACTCAGTATGAGGGTTGTGCCCGGTAGAGGGCAGAGGCTGATTTTTGGCATATTGACGACTGCACTGATTGTTGCTAGGGTTTACCTTGCCTAAATCATGCTGGTTTGCAAGGTATCAGCTTTGAGCTGCAGAGCCCAATCTCAGCCTGTAGTGTATCAACTATGGCTTTCTATTGTCCTTCCAGAGCCAACCATTTGTCTTCTACAGCCAAGGTGACCGCATCTGCAATCTGCTCTAGGTCTTCTTCTGTCAGTGTAATGCCTGTGTCCCGTTCAAGCTATTGAGCTCATTGCTTCTTCTGTGGCCCTTTAACAGGGTCACCAGTTTTCTTTGTACCCCTAGAGGAGTTAGCACCTCCCATATCTAGACCTTCTCCACCCAGATCCTACTGTGAATCCTTCTGCGATGCCATTTCCGTGCCCTTCGCAGTACATTTTCCCTGCTACGAACCCTTATGTGATGCTAATTCCACGCCCTTCCCAGTACTCTTGCCCTATCCTCTAGTTTCTTTGGTGGTGTCAAGTGGGGTGACCTTCATGGTGCTCATCCCTGCAGTGTCCTTCGTACCTAATTTGAAGCCAAGCTTCAAGTGTGGAAGCCAAGTCGCAATTAGGCAGTCAATGTCCTCATCAAAAACCATGTATGGGAGTGAAACCCATGCTGGATCTTTGTGGCCCCTGATCTGTACATTAGGCATGGTAACTTGAAATGGTGCGATTTTTTTTTATTTATCATTAATATTTGGTGACAAGCCGACTAGGAATTGATTGCTGCTGTGAGCTCACTCTAAAATAAGACCTAGAAGACTTGATTGTCCTCAATACATTGCACATCCTTTGAGTCCAAAATATTTGTGTACCATGCACCCTCACACATATCTGGGGTGATATCAAGGAGGACTGAGTCATCAGGGGCTTCCCATGCGACTAACGTGATGAGAATCAACACCCAGGATTAGCAGAATGCTCAACCCTGATCCTAGGATTTGCGGAAATTCGCCAGAAATTCATTGCATAGGTACTGGGACCAATTGAAGCAGACCCCCTTTTTGCATCGGCCCACTAGTTGAATCACATACGTAGGGATGGTAGCAACCTGGCGTTTGCGCATCATCTTGCATGCCAGCAACAAGGTACCCATCTATGTACCGGGGTCACTGATGGTGCTGATCATGAATCCTCGAAGTGTTTCGCTCCACATGGTAATCCTCGCGCACCTTTTCGGTGATATTTTGCTCATAATTTTTGCCGACACGCAGCATAGGGTATAGCCCTTCCATGGGGAGACCGGTAATACAGTGAATAAGCGCAACATCAATGTGTATTTGATCCTGGATCCACAAGCTACCATCATGCACCAGGGCAAGCAACTGGCGCACAAGTCGGTCTGTGATATTGTAGTGGCAAAAATGAGGCATCCTAAACAAGTTTGAGAGCCTGGAACCAGCCAATCTATGCACCCATAGCATGGGGACTATTTTTAACCCATCATCTTCCAAGATCCTTTCAAGATATAGTTCTGGTGATAATTCGGGGAAGGCCTCCAAACTGGCGAGGTCATGGTCATCTAATTTTACCTAGTCGAGTTTTACAAAGGGTACTTTGATGATGGGGACCTCACCCGCAGTCAATGGAAATTGCAGATAGGTGCGCATGCCATTGCGATTCTTAGGAATGTGTGTCGAGGGCCTGCGAGGCTAAACGTAGGGTGGTAGCCAGTCGATTGGTTCAGCAATCTGGGCCTATTCTTGAGTGGAAAGGGGTCTCTTCAATGGATTAGGCGAATGGACCTGGGGCACCACTCGCAGGGACTTCACATTTTAAGGAGAGGTGTAGGGCTTCACCCTAGCCCATTTTGTAGGATTCCCAGACCCTTGCACCTTTTCTTTCCCCTTTTTCTTCCTTTGTCTTGGTGTGGACATAACCTCCTCCACTTTAGTGTCAACTTCCAACACTTCCTTAGACTCTCTCTCTGTCGAGGTCACGGGCTGGAAAGAGTCAGTGCGATTAAATGGAGTCATTCTGGCATGAAAGATGAACTCAAGGTGGCTACTATCTAAGGGGGAAGCACGCTCAGACATGAACAAGGTGCAATAGTCACAGATTTGTGAAAAACACAAAATTCTCAAGATACATGGAACCCTCTTCTAAGCTATCCTTCTACTTTTATAGCCTTGGAGATCAACCAACATTCAGGTGAAAGTTATCAAGAACTTACCATGAAGACAATGGTAAAAAATCTTCGAAAATCGCCTCATTAATTTCCAGCCGCCCGCTCCTTTCAATGGTAAAATTTCCTTTTACGCTAAACTTACTGTTCCATTGTCTTGTTTTCACACTTACTATGCACCCCTGCGCTCCCAGCGTACCTCCTGTACTCTGAGCATACCCCTGCGCTCCCAATGCACCTCCGTGGGCCTCCAAACCTACGATCGATCCTTATGTGTACCACGGTCCTACCTGCAATAGCCTTCCTTTGTGCACATATTTGGCCCCATACAGCTACTCTAGCCATATATTCATTTGATCTGATATGGTTTGAGTTGTCTTCCATTGACATACCTTGGTACCATATCACCGCGCAAGGTAGCTAGCTGAACAACCCCTCCATCAATGATTTCTTTTACCATATTGTGACCTAGCCAATGTTGTTGGAACTTCCTCGAGTGTTTCAAAAACTGGCTATCATACAACAGGACCACTTTGCCCTCCACAAATTTCTTTTGTCGAATATGAAAATCATGCCATGCCTTATCCCGAGCCTTCTAAACCTGCTGATGGAAATTAGCAATGAAACGATCTTCCTCCAATGCCACAAGCTACTCTGAATGCTCCTCCATGGTATCAAGCTCCACCATTTTTGTAAGGGTTGTGATGCACAGGCTAGGAATACTAAAATCCATGGGAATAATGGCCTCCTTGCCATAGACCATCCTAAATGGTGTCTTCCCCTTCAAGTTCTTGCAGGTGGTTTGATAGGCCCAAAGGACTGACGGGATGCACACGTCCCAGTCACTGCGATCGGCATACAGACCTTGGTCAGTGCCTGCTCCAAGATCTTATTAAAAGCTTCTACAACTCCATTTTCCTGAGGATAATACGGGGTTATTTTTGCATGGTGGATACAAAATTATTTAGTCAAGGCCTGTATTGTTTCATTAACAAAATACGTACCTCTATCGCTCATTAAGATCTTCGGATAGCCAAAAATTATCAGAATTTTCTCAAAAATGAAGTGCGTAGCAGTGTCTGCAGTGCAATCCTTCACAGCTTGTGCTTTGTCCCATCTAGTGACAGAATCAGTGGCAGTGATGATGTAGCGCACACCTATATTCTTCCCTGGTGAGTTGATGTGCCCAACAAAGTCGATGGCCCATTTGTCAAATGCTTGCAGGGCCATTTGTGGTTGTAGGGGAATTTCATCTCTACACGATGGCCTCCTCTTCCTTTGGCATATATCGCAAGCTTTGCAATAGTAATGAGAGTCACTATGCAATGTAGGAAATCATAGCCCCGCTCTCAAGATCTTATGTGTCGTCACTTTTCCTGCATAGTGTCCTCCTGCTACAGGCTCATGAGCTTCTTCTAAGATGGTGTCTCGTTCATGCTCCAATACATATCTTCGCAGCACTTTGATAGCTCCCATCTTATACAAATGGCCTGCAATGATGGTGAAATCCACTGCGTAGGTTACCAATTCTTTCTTCTGTTGTACCAAATACTCTGTGGGCGCTCTCCCTGTAGTCAGGAACTGAATGATGTCGGTGAAGTTCACATCAACCACCTTAATCATGAATAGTTGTGCATCAGGAAATCCCTATTCTAGGTTGGTGGGTTTCTCACTGCTCTCGAATTGGGATAAGTGGTCCAACCCAAATTCAACCTTCCCAGCTTGACAATGATCTCAAAGTCATATTCTTGGAATAGTAGCAGCCATTGGCAGATTGCCCCCCCCCCAACACAGGCTTATTCACTAGGTACTTCAAAGCCGAGTGGTCTGTAGCATTTTGAAGTGCCCTCCTAACAGATAATGCCGGTATTTTTGCAGTGCATAGACCATGTCCAACCCCTCACGTTCAGAAGTGGATTAGTTACTCTCCACACCTGAAAGTTTCTTACTAGCAAATGAAACTGGATGGTCAATGTCTCCATCTACAGGCTGAGTAAGGACAGCTCCCAGGGAAATTCTTGACGCATCTACGTGAACATGGAAAACCTTCTCCCAGTCAGGAAAGATGAGAATAGGAGTATAGACCATCTTCTCCTTGACTAGCTCAAAGATTTTCTGACACTCATCATCCAAAAAAAATGAAACATCCTTCTTTAGCAATTTTTCCATAGGTGTTGTGAACAACACATATCCTTGAATGAACTTCCTATAGTAGCTTGTATGTCCGAGGATAGAACACAACTATTTCTCAGTTTTAGGCACTTCTAGATTGATGATAACTACTATTTTGGTGATATAAACCATCAATCCTTGTCGAAAACTATGTGGCCGAGCAAGATTCTGAAAGGTATGCAAAATATGCACTTCTTGATATTCAGGGAAATCTAGTTCTTTCTATAGGTGTCCAACATCAGACGCTAGTTTGAGACATGCTTCTTTACCAATTCCAAGACAATCTAGTCATCAAAATATACCTCCAAAAACTTCTGAATGAATTCTTTGAATACTACAACCACCACCCGCGAAAAGATGGCAGGGGCATTCTTGAGCCCAAATAACATGATTATATACTAAAAATATCCCCATTCAGTGGTGAAGGTATTTTTTCTGTGATCCTCAGGTGCAATTTTGATATGATGGTAGCCTGAGAACCCATCCGTGAACGAGTATGCTCCTTGCCTGCCTACGCTATCAAGGATTTCATTGGAGAATGGCATAGGGAAGGGGTCATGTACGCAGGCATCATTCAATTTGCGTAGCTCAAAATAGATTCATATCTCTCCCTTCGTATTTTTATCGTGAATCACTATAGGGCTTACCTAATTTGACTATTCAATCGGTTCGATGATACCTACAATGAGCATTTTGTAGATCTCTTCCTTGACCTTTTGTTTGTACTTGGGGTTCAACCGATAAGGGCTCTGATTTACAGGGCACACATATTGTTTTAAAGTGATGTGCATGACTCCTAGGTCCCCTGTAATCTCTTTGGGTTCTGAAAATTTGGTTGAGAATAAGTCTTGGTATTCTGTAAGGAGTTCTGCAACTTTTCCCACTGTATCATCACCCCAATAGTCCCCAATTTTAGCTAACTTAGGCTGCTTCTCCATTCCAATTTTGACTTCTCACAACTTTAGAGGCTTAGTGACATCAACGATCTACAGTGGGGTCAAACAACTGTATGTTTTCCCTTAGACTCTGGGATAGAGACATTTTGCGGGTCTTCATCGCACTCCTCTATTGATAAATTGTGGTAGTTGACAATATCCTGCATCTATGTTTCCCATGTTGGTGCCCCATGTGCTGCGTAAGGGCATGATTCATCAAATACTAAGGCATCAATATCCTGCAAAGTTTCATTGAGTGCCTCCATTCCTCCTGTCAACTTGAATGTCCCTACAAACTCATCCTTCAGGGTTTCCCAGTGGCGAGTGTGCTGGTGTAATTTTGCATCAAAATACCATGCAGTCAGGATTGGCCCCAAGGCATGAATGAACAGATAGACCCATTCCTCTGTAGTTTTTTCACCCCATTCTTTCATATATGCTGACAAGTGCTCGCGCAGGTCCCCTGGGCCAAGGAGAGTATTTACTCGCAGGTGAACCGAAGGTTCAAACTGTAGGATCATCATGTCGCGACATTATTCCCAATCCTAGAATGCACCCTTATGTGTGTCACACCACCTCGCAGGGGTTGCACGCATGGCTAGGTTAAGGGCCCATATCCTTCATTCCCTTGGGACTTCAGCTTCAAATGCTTGCAAAAACTCCCTAATACTACCAAAACCATCAAAGTAGGTCAGTTCTATTTCCTCTGAGGACATGCATCAAAAGTTCTTCGTGATTCTAAGACATCGCAACGCAGATACATCATGTAACTGATTCTTCCAATTTTCGATCTCCCCATCAGAGTCAGAGAAGCATTCGATGTCCTTCTGCTAGAAAATCACACCATCATCCATAGGATTGATCCAATATTCATCCCAAGTGCTTAATTTATAGATGTGATCCACATCCTCTTCTTCGCGCACTAGTTCTATATACCACTCTCCTTTTTCCAGGTCTAGGGGGACTATCACCCTTGTACCTTCATTCTCAAACACCGTGCTTCTTTTCTTTAGGCTGATAATACACCCCATGTCTATTGCCCAATCCAATCCTAGAAGCCTAGGATAGGGGTCGGCATCTTCCACAATCTGAATTACCTCAAAGTCGGCTTAGACCTTAACTCCTGCAATATCTACCATAATTTTTTATAGCCTCCCCAATGGTATGATCTTCTATTGGTTAGCCATGTGTAGCTAGATAGTGGACCATTCCAACTTAGGCTCACCCATCTGCTGCCAAGTTTTCTTGGGAAATATGTTCGCATCTGATCCCAAGTCTTAGATAACCTGATCCATTTCATAGTCACCAATCTGTGTTGTTAGCCGCATTTCCCTACCGGTGTGTTTCTTATGCTTGTAAAGTTTGTGCACATCCTTAAATTCTGGGGGTGGGTTAGTTCTCTCTGCGCAATTTTCTATTAGTGCTTGCAGATTTTCTATTTATTTCTGGTTGCATAGTAGCTTCATATAGGATTGTAGAAATGGTTTACCTTCATCGTCTGTTTTCAGGTTTGATGGAGATTTTGAAATAGGTGCCTCATCCTTAGTAAAGTCTCTGCAAGTTGCGACAAAGGTTTCCTTTTCCTTGTGTAGGTCCAGACTTTCATGTTTGACAGCTGCTTTCAAGATAAGAGATCGGCTTCAACTTTCTCCTCAGCTCCTCTCATAGCCATGCTGCTGCGCGTTATGACATTAATACTTGGTCCTTCATCACGCGGTTCTGCCTTAACTCTCTGTACATTCTGCGTAGTTGTTTTCTATTTTTCCTACATTTTTTCTATTAGAATTGGAAAATCTTCAATGACATGGTCCAGTTGTCTACAATAACGAAAAATATTGTCACGTAGTGTTCAGAAAGTCCCTTGAAAAGTGCCCTATCTCCCCACAGTTGTGACAGATCAATTTTCCTCTTCCTCGACCTGTGCCTCAACCCCTTCCCCCTACCCTACCCCTAGCTGGGGAGCCTCCTCTGCTTGAGGGAGATAGTGGTGAAGAAGGGCCAACCAGTACCCTATATAGGTTTCCTTGATATATCATCAAGTCATAGGATCGGCAGTTATGCTCGTCATGCCCCAGAAAGGAGCATAATCGACACCATTGCTACTTCAGTTCTGGAACGTAAGAACCTAGATGGGGACAGTGGTTAGTATCATGTAACCCAAAAACACAACAATCAGCGCACCATAATGATGGATCACTTGGCCCTGCAACCTCCTTAGGATGCAATGGGCTGGGTCCCCCAGCCTGCATGTAATATGCCAGCAAAGGACACTGATCCTTGGTATGACCAGATACCCTACATCTTATGCACCATATGTATGGAATAGCCTCTTTCCCTCATTCCTTTCATATATTTTGTATTTCTATGTGCATTTCCTCCAGCTATCCCTATATTTTTTGCACCCCAAACTGAGCATCATCCCTCGACGTAGCCTCTAGCTTCATAGCAATCTCCAAAGCCTTCTCTTACGTTGCAAGTGACTGCTAACCCATAGGTCCGCGCAGGTGAGGTAGAAGCATAACGATAAGCCATTCCTTGTGCTTCCTATCATCATACTTAAATTCCTCATCTCTGATAACCTTTTTCAATTGTTGATCAACTTCCCATACCGATTCAAGTCCCTGTCTAAAGTCTTTTAAGTCGACCACTATTTGAGACTACGACTTAGGCTTTCAAAATTGTTATTTTAACGTTGTCTTAATCTCTTGAATAGATGGATCTATGTGTTGTCCTATGAACCCTATATACCAGTCCAAGGCCCTTCCTTCAAAGGCAAGTGATAACCGCACCCTCTTTACAGTGTCAGAGGCCACGTTCTGCGCAACCCATACTGATTCTACAACAAAGCAAAATTGGTCCATATCTTCATCCCCTACACCCTTGAAGTTAGGTAGCTTCATGTGCGATGCCATATCATCCTCTGGTGGTGGTGGGGGTATGGGTGAGTTCTTACCCCTATGTTGATTCCAAGGCGGTGTAGCTAGAGGGCTATGTGCAATTGATTCTCTTAATGAACTATAGACATATCTATCTCCTTCTTGATTAGGTCGGTAGTACTTACAACTTCGTGTTGTGCAATCACTCAGATCAGGGGTCATTCACTTGGTGTGGCTGCATAGAACTCCCTTTTCGCACAGTAATATTTTGATTAACAAAGGAAATGTTTTCAAGAACTTACCTCAGAAACCCTTGAAGAACCTCTGCTCTACTTCTGAATAGGATATGAACTAACAGACTACAAATTCTGTCACAAATCCTCCCAGCATGTTATCCACCCATTGATATACCGTACGAGTGATGGTATTGTCAATCCTTTCAAACTATTGGATCAACTTTGGAGTCCACTGCATGACCCTCTCATCCTTCCAACACGTCTAGAAATCTATGAGCATTTTCAACCACTCCTGAAGCTTGTGCGCAAAGGTTACAAATAAAATTTCATAGACTTCAGTGAAAATGTACTTGCTCTTCCACTTCTACGCCATCAATTTAGTGCTGTGATTCTCCTTTACAGCAAATTCTTGAATCTATCTTTTGAACCACTCTTCAATTTCCATCCTCTCAGGTCTCCAATGACCTCATGGCATTACTTGATCTCTCTCTCAAAATGATCCCAGTCCCAAAAATAAAACCATTTGTTGGCTTGAGGGGTCCTGACCTAGGTTCAGAGGTTAACGTTTGCCAAAAAACCCCTATACTACTGGCCCTTTTGGCAATGACCTACTTGTGTAGGCCAAGGTCTCACCTGAAGCAGTATGGGAGAGTGCTGGAACTAAGTTTTTGCACCTTGGGAGAGAGTAGGTAAGTCGAGGCATATCTGTGTTCACAACTTATCGAATCCGCATAGAGTAAGTCTATTCACAGGCTTTGATCAATATAATTAGTTATTAACCATAACAGAGCTATTACCATCCACATATCTAATTAGTACCTTCGCATCAACGTGCGTATCAACAATTACTGGCACATAATATCATAAATGTAGCTATTACACGGCATCAACAGATAGCACATAAGTATTCATAGCCTAAACAGATACCATTAGAGAGCATTTATAGATATGCTTATGGAAAAACAAATATATATTCACAGCGAAATAACCATCACAGATATGCTTCAGCCGTAAACATCACTGATCCAGATAACACACAAATACTTTAACAATACTTCGAATTCATTAACATTCAGTTCCACTTACAACCAAAACTAGCCCGCGCACACAACCTAGTGGGGTCTGCACGCAGCAAGACTGAGGATCTCCGTGCACACATCCAGAATGAGTCCTTACCCAAAACAACCCAAAAACAGATCTAAAATTTTTCACATAGCATCAGTCTTAATTCATTCCTACCTCTATACTCAAACTATTCATCTATTTATATTGATATAGCCTATGCTATCCTGTGGTCTGCAAACCATGGTTTGCGGACTCTAGGTCTACCCTTGGACCCATTACAATGCATTCGGGGCTTTGACGCACCCCAAAACCCTTGCATTAGACTAATTAATACAAAAATATACAAAATTCGTAGCTTTGGGAGCCCGATTCCAACAATCCTTGTTTCTCTTGCAGAAGTGGGAGAGGTTGGGCATCGTATTTCCCGCTTGGTGGGGCATCAACCACCAAGGAGGGTTCCAGGTGGAGTTTCTCAACCCCAGGTTGGGGGGCAGGGTGCTGGCACTAGACCCTCAGGGGAGGGTAGCAGTGAGGGCACTGCTCTTCTTGCTCCTGCTATGGCAGCGAAGGCACGAGCAGTGGTGGTTGAGGAGAAACTAACTACTTCTAAGGCTCGGTCCATAGACTTAGCTAATGCTTGCATTCTGGTGGAGAGGTTTACCTAGGGTATGTCGACCCAGGGTTTTTTGGATGACCTAGATGATGCATGGATCGAGAGAGGGTGTGTCATTTGACACTACGCCGTGTGGAACTTTCTGTTTTGGATGCTGCACCTGTACTGGAACTGGGTGCAGATATGGGTCCAAAGGATCTAGTTGGTGGGGCTCATCCCTAGAGATGTTATGTATTTAGGGAAAGAGCTCGTTTATGAGGATGCTTCCCTTATTTTTTTTTTATGACATGTATATATATTTTTTGGCTGACCTAGGGGTTAGATACATGACCTGTGTATTTTGACTAACACATATTTTTTGATACATATATGCTAGATATGTATTTTTGTGGCTCTTGATGATGTGCCTATGGTTATTTTGTTTAATGGATGTCATGTACCTTATATGGAGATATATTGTTGAAAATGCAGCAAGATGATGGAGCTTAGTGAAATGAAGTCGCCTTCACTAAGTGGGCCCGCAGACAAATTCTGGCGCAAAGTCTATTTTTAGACTATGTCTATTTTTAGACATATGGAGCATGGTTCGGGGATTCCAGTTTGAGATTCTTGGAGCATTGGTCATGTTGGTAAAAATAGATGAGACTCTATTTTTAGGTCGAAGAGGTCGAAGGCTATTTTTAGACTGCCTCTCCTAAAAATAGAGAAGTCAAATATTATTTACCCTTAATAATATTTGGACTCTAAACAACAGTTTACTCTCTTGGAGCACTTCAGTTTGAGCTACAGAAGTGGCTCATGCATCTGACAGAGGAATCACGTGGTTCCCAAGGGTTTGATGGCATCATGCATGGTTGAATTCAGTTGGACTTCAGTGGCAGAAGTTTGGAGGAGTTAATGAGACAGATAGTGGAGTTGTGTTCTGTTTATTTTAGTTGAATTGATTGAGATTAGTTTAACTAGCTAATCAATTAGTTATGAGTGGAGTGAATTAAATATTATTTAATTCATTAATTAGTAACTCATTATTCAACTCAATAACACATTAGTTCACTACAGTGCATGATCAGTTCAGTGGAGACCAGTGAAAGAGGTAGATGAAAGGGTGGAGTTAGCTATCAGTTGTGACTATACTGTTGCTATTTGTAACACACAGATAGGTGGAGTAAGCCCATGAGTATTACGCAGTTTAGGCTGGTGGTTTATCTATATAAAGAGGCCATTCCATAGCATTGAAACACGCAATAGAGGCAAGGCAATTGGCAGTGAGTTTTGAACCAGTAACCTGTTCAAAACTGAGCTAGATTGTGAGTAACTTCATGAGAAAGTACTGAGTACTTGTGAGGAGTATTGTACTGAGTTTGTTACTTGATTTCTCCATTATAATATACACAATAGCTGCGAGGTTTTCAGCTATAAGCTTTCCCCATACATACTGTGTTAATGTGTATGATGATTTGATGTGTTATCGCTTGATTTATTTTCCGCATGTTTGATGATCTGAGTGGAAGAGATTATGTGTTGCATATAAATTCGAATTGTATGTGATCAGGATAGTCTCGGTGGATAATTAATTATTATTCAGAAAATTTCTACATGGTATCGGAGCTATTGAAGCAGAGATTGATCATCACAGTGATTACAAACTTATTTCGGTAGACAGAGTCTGCATGCGGGCCAGGTAGCCTCCGGATTCATCTTTCTTCGGAAAGTGAAAGGCCTGGTAAATGCCCCTTGCAGTCAATCTCTGTGCTAGAAATAATTTTTTCTCACAGATCTAGAGCGGCTGAGCTTTGAGGTGGAATTCTAAATTTTGCAGCAGTTTTGTTTTCTTGGTGCCAGTGTTGAAAATGTCTTTCAACGGTTTGCGACTTGAATATGCTCTTGAAGGCAGTTCGAATTATGTTGCATGGAAGGATCGCATGGAGGCAGTATTAGAAGATAATGGTCTGAAGGAGTTCGTAGATACGGATGTCCAAAAGCCCACTGATGCAGCTGAAGTTGATGCATGGCAAAAGAAGATGGCGAAGTGTCGAAGGATCCTGTTGGAGGGCGTCAAGGATCATATTGTATCCAGCCTGCATGGAAAAGCTACTCCATATTTAATGTGGAAAGCTTTGACGGATCTATTCCAAAGTAAGAGCGACCAAAGGAAGCTGGCACTCAAAGATAAGCTCAGGAACATCAAGATGGAGAAGGGCGATAGTATTACCAAATACCTCAGTATCGACAAAAGCTCACTGATCGCATGCTTGGTTTCAAGTGTGCTGGGATCGGTATGGTTCTTGGACAGCGGTGCGTCATTTCATATGACGGGAGATCAGGAGTTGTTCTCAGATCTGGAGGACAAATATTTGGGTGTGCACATCGAGATGGGCAATTGTTGAGTCCCGAATTTGCATCTTTTCCATACACTTTTCCATACCTTTTTCACTCACCTAAACCTCCCAAATTGTCAATATCATGTGCAAAAGGGTATCTAACATGGTTTTTAATTATATTTTTGTCTTTTCTATTTGATCTAGATTTTGTTCATTCAGCTGCGGAATCTTGCCACTTTCCGCAGCTGCTGCAACTTTCCGCAGCTATTTTGTGGAATTCTATGCTACAGGTGTCTACAAGGGAAACAAGCCACATGGGCAGGCTAGGAATGACGTGGACATGTTTCGTGTCCTATTGGTTCAAGCAAACTCGTCCAAAGAAGCCGCGGTCAAAGGCGTCCACATGGAAGTCAACTATGGAGTTTCATGTCGGCCGGACTCTGTTTCGTGGCACATAAACATTCATACGGCCGTTTCTAAGCTTGCGGAGGTTAAATCGACATCTGTGCAGAGCTCTGGAGTTGAATTCAAGCATCCACCTTCCGTAGATTCGCTTTCCAACACGGCCATACTTCTATATCTGTGGGCGTAGTGGTCTACGTGCTCTCTGCCATCATGAACTTTAGGAGACAGTTACAGTTTATTGTTATATATAGAGCGTTTGCATACGCACATAAAGTTAGTTGATAGTTGATGTTAGTGAATGTACTCTGTTATCTTTTAGTCTGCTCTGTAGTGATCATGCTGCACTTTTGCCGTAACACTACCATTCTGTAATGAACTGCTGTATGAAGACTACATTTTTCAACAATTGATGTTTGAGGATAGATTGCCAATTTGTGTAAATTTTGCTCAGCTAGGTTTGTGTATTAGTGTATATTTCTCATTTCATTTATTTAAAAAGTCATTGTATCATAATCCATCCATATGTTCATGCTATGATTGTTTCATTTCTGTTTATACATTTCCATAATTTCCATTTCATTTCTGTCTTTCATGTTTTATGATTTGCTAATCCTTGTCCCTTGCCTCTTGATTGGGTTTGGATAGTCGGCCGGGCATTTCTTGGCTTTTGATTGGTGACATTGGTTAACAATGTTATGTGCTAGTTTGATTTTCGCTGCTTTTGTTTAACCGATGTGCTACGCCACATTGACTTTGTTTTGTCGGTAGTTAAATTTAGATATACTAATCTGCTCATGGCATCTTCGATTTACTCGAAAGCCTGGTGGTGATGGCGAGTTACATTATGAAATGTGTAGTTTAGTAATGGTTCTTTTCTGCAAATTTAGATATATTAAGCTACTCATAGCATCTTCAGTTGCCTCCGAAAGCCACAGCTGGACTGATGGTGAGGGATTGTATTATGAAATGTGTAGTTTAGTATTAGTTTCTTTTCCGCAAATTTAGATATATTAAGCTGCTCATAGCATCTTCAGTTGCCTCCGAAAGCCACAGCTGGACTGATGGTGAGGGATTGTATTATGAAATGTGTAGTTTAGTATTAGTTTCTTTTCTGCAAATTTAGATATATTAAGCTGCTCATAGCATCTTGAGTTGCCTCCGAAAGCCACAGCTGGACTGATGGTGAAGGATTGAATCATGAGTGTATGGTTTAGTATTAGTTTACTTTCTGCAAATTAAATATCAGTTACTCAAGTTGTTTATGATTACTTCCGAAAATCATAGCTGGACTAATGATGAAGGGTCAGAAGATAAATTGATGTAATCTGATTTAGATTTATTTTGTTGCAATTTTGAATTTCCTTAAGCATAGTTTTTGTGTTTAGTTGGCGGCAAGAATAGTTTGGTTTTCATGTTCACTAGTTTACTGTTTTGATTCATTAGATTAGCAGCACCTTTTCATTTCAGCAGTACACTTTTACTTTCTTTCAAGTCTTGTCATTGTAATTTTCAATTTGCTTTTAAAGTTTCAAGTTGGTAAATCATTATAGGGGATATCACTCCCTTGAACAAATATAACCAAACTTGTTTTCATTTTAGAATTTCCATTTCACCTTAGAAAAACCAAAAACGACAAAAAGTTAAGAAATAGGTTATCTTGCACATATAGTGCGCCGCACTTCATCAGCTTATGATTCCCAGATTGACAAATTAAATGCAGCAATTTAGGACACACTAAATTGACCAAACATTTTGGCGCCGTTGCCGAGGAAGTGTAACTAGGTAGCCAATTTCTTAAAAAAAAAAACATAAAATCATAAAAGAAGGGAAAACTTGATAACTTCTTGAAGTATGCTCTCCTCTTGCACCTAGTGTGATTTGGAGGATCAGAAAAGAGAGTTATTGGTTTAGTAATTTCTTAAGTATGCTCTCTTCTTGCACTTAGTATGATCTGGAAGATCAGAAAGAGAATTATTAGCCCAACTTTTTAAAAATAAAAAAATGACATGCATAGAGCAAGAGATTCTAGGGGAAGGTTTATAGCTAAAGCCAAGAGTTCAATTTTCATAACTCCATCTTCTTCAAGGCATAGACCAGATTCACCACCATCTACCCCTAGCCTTAAGATTTTTGGAAGTCAAGGAACAGCTGAATTAGAGGATTCTCTTATACCACCTACTAAAACCCACTTAGAAAACAAAGAGACTTTCTCTCATCCTTCCTTGGTAGAAGAAATAGAGGACTATAAGGACTCTAAAGAAACTATCATGGCAGAGGAAGTAATAAATAGAGGTGGAGGTAGAAGAGGAGGAAACAATGGAGATAACAATGGTGAAGGAAATAATGATAGAAATAGGGATTTGTTGGGATTCCCTATAGTTGATGAGGAAACTCATGCAACAATAAAAAATATCTCACCATCTGTTCTCCCTAACTTTTATGGATTGCGAAGTGAGGATCCTGAAACATTTCTGTTTGAGTTTGAAGTTGTGTGCCGAACTTATGACTATATGGAAGATTCTCAAAAAGTCAAACTGTTTCCTTCAACATTGAAGGGATCTGCTTTGAAATGGTTCATGGGATTAGCCACTCAATCTATCAGGACTTGGAATGAAATGAAACAAACATTTTTGGATAGATACTTGGACTATTTTATGCCCACCAATCACAAGGATGAGGTATTCAAAATGATGCAAAAAGAAGATGAAAATCTGGAAGACTTACTTGAAAGATTTCAATACAACTTGAAAAGAGCAAAGATGAGCAACTTAGATGATGAAACCTTGAAAGCCCTCATATTAAAAGCCATTAGAGATGAATGGATAGATATTTTAAACATGATGGGAAAGGAGACATTTCTCAACTTCCACTTCGTGACATAACAGAACTATGTGTCCATCTCTCAAGAGGAAAATCTAAAACAGGAAAAGGGCCTAGGGATCCTTCTCTTATTAGGGCTAACAAATCTGCAACTGGATCAGTAAGTAGGGTAGAGATTGGTAATATTCTTGATGAGTTCAAAACTGATATCTTAGGGAGCCTTAGTGAACAACTAGACACCCTTAAAATCCAAAACAAGCAGAAAGCAGAAACAGATGCTTTGGCCATCTTTTGTCCGAAATGTAGGAAGAAACATGCTTTAAGGGAATGTCCCTTGGATGCAAAAGTTGTAGAAACATGTATGATTTGCTCAGAGAATCATGAGATCAAGGATTATCCTTCAATTCCTGGACTCAAAGCTGTTTTTCAAGAAGACCCAAATTCAGTAGAATCTCTCTGTTTTGTCGCAAGGAGACCTTGGCAGGGACAACAATCTCAAGGGTTTAACAACCCTATGAATCTTCAAACCCAACCAAATTGGAATCCTTGGCAACAACCTTGGCTCCAACATCAAAATTCATATCAGCCATGGGTACAAGGGATGCAAAATCCTTATGGGAGATTTGCTCAATTTTATCAATATCCTCCATCTTTTCAAAGTCAACAAATTCCACAACTTCCAAGCCCAAATCCACAACTTTCATTGCCATTCCCACAACAACAACCTTCTCAACAAAATTCAAATCCTCAACTCATGCTTCCATACCAACAGAAGACAAATCAACTTCCAGCTCAGCCATTGCCAAATCCTAACAATAAGAATCCTCAAACTACTTATATGGTAGAAGGACAACAATTTCCTACCTATATGATTGTTCCTCTCAACAATGTACAACTCAGATCTGGTAGAGTTTTAGAAAAACCTTCTATAGACATTCAAGAGCAAGATACCTCTGAAGAGGACTCTCTTCAAGTCAATAAGGGTTCTGAGGAATAATCTCTTCAAAATTCAAAAATTCAAGAAGAAAAAGAAAAGCTAACATCCACAACTCCTATAGTTGAGCAACCTGTATCTTCATCTACCCCTCCTTTTCCGGAAAGACTACAAATTGATAAGGGAGTGGAAAAACAAATCTTGTTGCCTAAATATGACTTTATAGATGAATTGAAGAATGTTTGTATCAAGATTCCATTGCTACAAGCCATTCGAGAAATTCCTATTCTAGAAAAAACCATAAAGGAGTTGAGTTTCAAAAGACCAGGAAGGAAACTAAAAGACACAAGAAGAATCCACCTGGTAGGAAAGATTGCAGACATTATGATGGGAAAAATTACTATGCAGAAGTATGTAGATCCAGGAAGTCCAATTGTCAAGACACATATAAATAGGATAGAAATTCCAAACACATTGATTGACTTAGGGGCTGCTATCAACATTATGAGTAGACAGACTATGGAACAGTTAAAACTTCCTAACCTTCTTTTTACACCTACTTTATTGCAACTTGCAGATCGATCGGTTATTAAACCAGATGGTGTATTAGAAGATATTTCGGTCTCCTTAGATTCTTGGGAATATCCAGTAGACTTTATGATTTTGACTCCCAAAAGTAATCTAGGAGGACATCCAATTATCTTAGGAAGACCTTGGCTGGCCACAGCTGATGCTTTTATTAGTTGTAGATCCGGAGACATGTACATTTCTAATGGTAATTCGACAAAGAAATTCAATTTGTATCCTCCAGCAAGAGCAATCACAGAAATAGGAGACAATGAATGGGTCGATGATGAGAACACTATACAACCTGTCTTTACCATTTCTGAAATTAGTGAGGATAGTCAAATTCTGAACACATTAGAAAATTTTGAGACATCTTTAGAATATGACCCCACACAATTTCAGTTGGAATCTGACATAGAATATTTATCATCAAGACAAATGTCTCTTTACTCTATGGAAGAGTTTGGTAATTCTGCTATTGAGATTTTTTCAGAAAAGACATTGAATATCAACAAACATTTGGAGAAATCACAACAAGAAGAACTAACCAGAATCTTACAAAAACATTCTACTGCATTTGCATGGGAGTATACTGACATGAAGGGTATTGATCCTAAGACTTGCATCCATCATATCTATATTGAGGAAAACAGTAGACCAATCAGACAACCTCAAAGAGGGATGAATCCAAATCTTAGGGAGATAGTGAAAGAAGAGCTCCAAAAACTTCTCAATGTAAACTTCATTTATCCAATTTCAGATAGCCGATGGGTTTCTCCTTTAGTTATAGTACCTAAAAAGAATGGTAAATGGAGGGTATGCATTGATTACAGGGAATTGAACAAAGCAACTTTGAAGGATCACTTTCCTTTGCCTTTTATTGATCAGGTATTAGATACATTAGCAGGTAAAAAGTACTTTTCATTTTTGGATAGTTTTAGTGGCTATAATCAAATTCAGGTAGCACCTGAAGATCAAGATAAGACCACATTTACTTGTCCATGGGGAACTTTTGCCTACCGAGTGCTTCCTTTTGAGTTATGTAATGCACCTGCAACATTCCAAAGAGCAGTACTAGGAATTTTTTCTGATCTAATCCATGATTGTGTAGAGGTTTATATGGATGATTTTACGGTTTATGGTAATTCATTTGAAGAGGCATTAGAAAATTTGGAAAAAGTTCTTATAAGATGTAAAGAAACAAACCTTTCATTAAGCCATGAAAAATGCTTTATGATGTTTACTGAAGGGATTGTTTTAGGACATCATATTTCAGGAGATAGGATTAAAGTTGATAGATCAAAAGTTGAAGTCATCTCCAAGTTACCTATTCCAAATTTTCAAAGAGATGTTAGAAGTTTTCTGGGATTTACTGGTTACTATAGAAGATTTATAGAAAACTTCACTAAAATAGCATCTCCACTCTTCAAATTGCTTACAAAAGACTGTGAATTTAAATGGGATCTTGATTGTCAATCAGCTTTTGAAACTTTGAAAACAAGAATATCTGAAGCACCTATCTTGAGAGGACCAAATTGGAAACTTCCTTTCCATATTTCTACAGATGCTTCAGATACAGCTCTTGGGGCTGTGTTGGGTCAAAAAGATTTAATTCCTTATGCCATTTATTACACCAGTAAAAATTTGACTCCCACAGAGTTGAACTATACTGTGACTGAAAAAGAGTTTTTAGCTATTGTTCATGCAATTAATAAGTTTAGACATTACATAACGGGCTATGAAACTTTTATTCATACTGACCATTCTGCAATTAGATATTTAATGAACAAACCTGTTACTAATGGCAGAGTGACAAGATGGCTTTTACTTTTGCAAGAATTCAATATTACTGTGTTGGATAGACCAGGAAAACAGAATACAGTAGCTGATTTCTTGTCTAGGATTGAGAATACTAAAGAAGATTCTCCTGTAGAAGATAAGTTTCCTGATGAATATTTGTTTGCAGTAACTATTAAGACCCCTTGGTATGCAGATATTGCTAACTATTTAGTTACAGGGAAACTACCTTCACATTTATTTCCAAGTGAAAAACGAAAAATTATTCAGGAGAGTTCAAAATATTCATGGATTTCTAACGAATTGTTTAAAACAGGGCCAGATCTTGTGATCAGAAGATGTGTCAGGGAAGATGAAATGTTTGATATTCTTAAGGCATGTCATGATGAACCATGCGGCGGACACTTTGCAGACAAAAGGACAGCCTATAAAATCCTCTCTTTAGGATATTATTGGCCTTCCCTCTTCAAAGATGCAAAACAATATGTCAAAAGGTGTGACAGCTGCCAAAGAGTAGGGAAACCTACCCTTTCAAATGAAATGCCATTGCAACCACAAGTACTCATTGAACCCTTTGAAAAATGGGCTTTAGATTTCATTGGACCTATTAATCCACCATCTAAGCAAAAGAAGTATATATTGGTTTGCACTGATTATGTTACTAAATGGGTAGAATCTAAAGCATTAGTATCTGCTACTGAAAATTCAGTTGTTCATTTTCTTTATGAGGATATTTTTACTCGCTTTGGTGTTCCAAGAGAAATTGTAACAGATCAGGGGAGCCAATTCACATCAAATTTGGTGGAGAAGTTGATGGAAGAATACAAAATCAAGCACAGAAAATCTACTCCTTACCATCCACGAGCCAATTCACATCCAATTTGGTGGAGAAGTTGATGGAAGAATACAAAATCAAGCACAGAATATCTACTCCTTACCATCCGCAAGCAAATGGTCAAGTGGAGTCCACAAACAAAGTTCTTGAAAGTATCATCACCAAAACTATTCATCTACATAGAAGAGATTGGGCAGAAAGGCTTCCAGAAGCCTTGTGGGCCTACAGAACTACATGGAGGAATACAACAGGACATTCTCCCTATGAAATTGTTTATGGGAAAGAAGTCTTGCTCCCCATTGAGTTCCAAGTCAAGACCTTCAAGATAGCAGTTCAGTTGGGAATGGACTTATCAGAAGCCCAAAAGCACAGAATGGAGCAATTGAATGAGCTAGATGAGATCAGACAAGAAGCAATTCTAAGAACTGATCTAGTTCAATATCAAAGAACTAAGTGGCATGACAAATATATCAAAGAGAAGAAGTTTCAAGAAGGATATTGGGCATTGTTATTTGACTCCAAGTTTAAAGATTTTCAAGGGAAATTTCAGACTCATTGGCTTGGGCCATATGAGATTGACAAGATCTTTAGCAATGGAGCTGTAAGAATCAAGACTATTGATGAGTTTCAAACTCCTCTTATTGTGAATGGCCATAGATTGAAATTTTATCATAAGCCACTCTCAAAAGAGGATTTTGTCAAAATGTTTCAAGAAAGTTCTGCAATCAGGCTGGTACAGAAGAATTCTTCTTCTCCACCAACCTAGTTCTTTTGTTCTTTTCAGTTAAAAATAATAATAATAATAATAATAATAATAATGGTATAAGCCTGAAAACCAATCATTGATTGGCAGTCTTATGCAGAAAATATAGGGTGAAAATCAGGAACACCTGACACTCTATATTTTCCAAAAAAAAAATCTCTCTTTCATTTCACAAGCTTTGTCACCACCCACTCCACTTCATTCCACTTCATTCCACTTCATTCCATTTCATTTCATTTCATTCCACTTCATTCACTTCATTTCATTCCATTCCATCAATAAAAATCTTTTTCATGACCATTTTCATCTGGTCATTTGTCATTTGTTCATTTCCATTCATCAAAGTAATAGCTGTGTCAGTTTCCGCAGCTGACATCTGTTTCCGCAGCTGACTCCAGTTTCCGCAGCCAGAAGCAGATTCCGCAGCTACTACTCTGTTTTCAAAGAGAATGTACAGTCAGATGTTATTTCCATAATTATAAAATAAAATGCAGGCGAGAGGATCAAAAATGAAGACATGGAGCATTCAAGACACCAATGGAGATCAATTAGTTGAAGACCAAGGAAAAAGGCAAAGATTCCAAAGGTATGAATAAAATTTATTTCAAATAGCATTGAAAAACACATTTTTATATAGTTTTGAACCATGAGCTCTATCCATTACGTGCAATGATTATATTGACAGTTCTGTAACCTTTCACGATCTCCATATTATCCTCTTGCATTCATTCACAAACGGTTTCATCATTAAAATTCCAATTTTCACTCATGTTCCAATATCCCACCGAAGACAATGAGACGTATTTGATTTGACCAAGGACTCTTACAGCCACATAAATCCATAACCGTTGTTAAAACGTGCTCATATTTATTATGCAGCCACCAAAATTCAAAACGCTGCCGAATGTCGTGTCTCTGCCGTGTTTATGAAACCCCACTCTATTCTGTCTTACTTCATTTCGTTCCTTGTGCTCATTCTCACTCCCGGATATCTACCCACAGTCTCACTCCATTCCGTTTATGGTGCTCATTCCCATTTTATGATACATTCCCACAGTCATTGTGCTCGATCCTGTGTATTCAATCGTTCCATTTCCACTTGAACCCTCACGCAGGCAAAGTTGTGAAGAGCAGAAAAGAGAAATGGGTAAATTACTAAGAGCAGAGCCGGAAGGACCTAAGTTTATAGAAGGATATCCACAAGTGAAGGAGATATTGAAGAAAGCAAATTTGCTGCGTTTTATTCAGAAATTCAGGGGTTATCACAAAGAAGTTACGAAAGCATTTGCAAGGTCATTTAATGGCTTGGAAGCAGAGATTGGAGACCTCAAGTTTGCGGTCAATGAAGCATCTATAGCAACAGCCACGGAACTTCTTCAGGAGGGTGAGCGTTGGTTCAAAAATAAAAGCATCAGTGATGAGGCATGGAGAACAATCTTACGAAATCAAGGTATGGACATAACTGTTTTTAAAAGAGGAATTCATGTGCATGCATTGAAAGAGGAATGGGCTACTTTACTGCTAGTTGTTCAGAAATTCATTACATGTGAAGGCCGTTTTGGGTCCATGTATATGTACCATACCAGGTTACTGATGAATTTTCTAGATAATCAAACTCTCAATCTCCCATATTTTCTATTCAATAGTTTGAAGAAAATGTCCGTGACTGTTCAGAAACATTTAGGAGATGTAGAACCACATCTATATCACCACGGCCTTGTAAAAATTTTGATTGAAAAGGAGTTAAAGGAAAAGAAAGATACATGGGAACAATTTCTGGTTAGAAATTTCTTTGAGGAACCTCAGGAAATTCCTGAAGGTAGTTCAACAAGAAGGAGTAGAAGAAAAAGAATAAATGTTGAAACCCAAATTACTCCTACTCAGGAAATTCCTGCAGCTAGCACAGCAAGAAGAAGTAGGAAGAAAAGAATAATTGATGAAATCCAAAATACTCCTACTACTACTATGGAAAGAACTGATAGGGAAGAGAGACTGGTAAAAAGGAAGAAGAAGGAAATCAAGGGTAAGAAGCCAATAGCACCAAAAGAGAAAGAAACTATTGAGGCTGTACATAAAACTCCTTCTGAAGAAGAAGATCATCAAGTGCTATCAGAAAGATTAGTTTATCTTCAAAAACAATCATCCATGCCCAAGAAGACAGAAAAAGGAAAACAAAAACAAAAGGATAGTGTACCACAGCGTGTGAGGAGAAGCAGCAGACTTAAGGGAAAATTGAGAAAAACGCAAATTAAGGGTCCTCATTTCATTGATTTGGGTGAGGAGACATCTGAACAGTCCCCAACTGACCATAGTCTATCTCAGTCAGTTAGTGAACCTGGTTCATTTCATTCCCAATCAGACAATGAGCATACTCCATCCTATTCTCAGCAAAATATTGATGTAAGCCCTCCTCGGCCAGATTATGAACATAACTCTCCTTCACGGCATTATGGGGACAGCCCAATAAAAAGGACACCTGAAATAGACCCCAAGCAGCAGGAAGTATATGACTATATAGAATCTTTGGAAAAGGCAGCCACAGGTCCAAGTACTTCTTCCATTCAGCCTCATACATTGCAGGATGATTTGGTCCAATCACTAAAACAAGAAATTTTTGAGTTAGAGCTTTTAAATAAGCACATCAAAAATGAAAATGAAACATTGAAAGAACAAGGCAAACTGGACAAGATCATCCATGATAATACTATGTTACATTTGGGAATATGGCAAAAGAAGAATAAGAAATTGAAAAGGAAATGCCAGAAATTGAGCAGAGCACTTGTAAATATCAAATTTAGGTGCTTAATGAAGAAACCCAGAATGATGGCAGTACCAAGGAGGAAGAGAAGAGGATTGGATGTGCTGGCTGAAGTATTAAGGCACATGAATTGAAGAAAGAGTATCAAAATTTTGGTTGCATGAGGACATGCAACACCTTCACAGTGGGGGTATGTTGAGTCCCAAATTTGCATCTTTTCCATACACTTTTCCATACCTTTTTCACTCACCCAAACCTCCCAAATTGTCAATATCATGTGCAAAAGAGCATCTAACATGGTTTTTAATTATATTTTTGTGTTTTCTATTTGATCTAGATTTTGTTCATTCAGCTGCGGAATCTTGCCACTTTCCGCAGCTGCTACAACTTTCCGCAGCTATTTTGTGAAACTATATGCTACAGGTGTCTACAATGAAAACGAGCCACATGGGCAGGTCAGGAATGACGTGGACATGGTTCGTGTCCTATTGGTTCAAGAAAACTCATCCAAAGAAGCCGCGGTCAAAGGCGTCCACATGGAAGTCAACCATGGAGTTTCATGTCGGCCGGACTCTGTTTCGTGTCACATGAAGATCCATACGGCCGTTTCTAAGCCTGCGGAGGATAAATCGACATCTGTACAGGGCTCCAGAGTCGAATTCAAGCATCCACCTCTCGTAGATTTATTTTCCAACACGGCCATGCTCCTATATCCGTGGACGTAGTGGTCTACGTGCTCTCCACCAGCATGAACTTTAGGAGACAGTTATAGTTCGTTGTTATATATAATGCATTTGCATACGCATATAGAGTTAGTTGATGTTAGTGAATGTTAGTCTCTGTTATCTTTTATTAGTCTGCTCTGTAGTGTGATTACGTTGCACTTGTGCCGTAACATCACCATTCTGTAATGACTGCTTTTTAATATAAGAAGACTCTGTTTTCCAACTTAATTCGTATTTGAGGACCGTTGCCAAGGCTGGTGTAGAGGGCCCCTGCTCAGCTAAGGTTTTGTACATTAGTGTATAATTTTAATTTTGTTTCTTTAGAGATCATTGTGTCATAATCCATTCATATGTTCATATATTGCATTTGTTTCATTTCTGTTTATACACTTCCATAATTTCCATTTCATTTCTGTCTTTCATGTTTTATGTTGATAATCACTGATCAGTGTTCTTGTTTCAGGTTATAGATAGGTAGCCCGGGCATTTTCATAGCTTTTTTACTAATGACATGGAACTAACATTGTTCTGTTGCTAGTTTGCTTTTCATAGCTTTTGTTTAATTTCAGTATTGCTTTGTTCATTTCAGTTTTGCTTATCTGCTTCAGTAGTTAAATTTAGATATACTAAGCTGCTCATAGCATCTTCAGTTGCCTCCGAAAGCCACAGCTGGACTGATGGTGAGGGATTGGAGTATGAAATGTGTAGTTCAGTATTAGTTTCTTTTCTGCAAATTTAGATATATTAAGCTGCTCATAGCATCTTCAGTTGCCTCCGAAAGCCACAGCTGGACTGATGGTGAGGGACTGCATTATGAAATGTGTAGTTCAGTATTAGTTTCTTTTCTGCAAATTTAGATATATTAAGCTTCTCATAGCATCTTCAGTTGCCTCCGAAAGCCACAGCTGGACTGATGGTGAGGGATTGCATTATGAAATGTGTAGTTTAATATTAGTTTCTTTTCCGCAAATTTAGATATATTAAATTGTGCATGACATCTTTGGTTGCCTCCGAAAGCCACAGCTGGACTGATGGTGAGGGATTGAATCATGAATGTATGGTTTGATATTAGTTTACTTTCTGCAAGTTAAATATCAGTTACTCAAGTTGTTTATGATTACTTCCGAAAATCATAGCTGGACTAATGATGAAGGATCAGAAGATAAATTGATGTAATCTGATTTAGATTTATTTTGTTGCAATTTTGAATTTTTTTAAGCATAGTTTCTTTTGTGTTTAGTCGGCAGCAAGAATAGTTTGGTTTTCATGCTCACTAGTTCACTGTTTTGATTTATTAGATTAGCAGCACCTTTTCATTTCAGCAGTACATTTTCATTTTCTTTCAAGTCTTATCATTGTAAATTTCAAATTTCTTTTTAAAGTTTCAAGTTGGTAAATCATTATAGGGGAGATCATTTCCTTAAACAAACATAACCAAACTTGTTTTCATCTTAGAATTTCCATTTCACCTTAGAAAACCAAAAACGACAAAAAGTTAAGAAATAGGTTATCTTGCACATATAGTGCGCCGCACTTCATCAGCTTACGATTCTCGGATTGACAAATTAAATGCAGCAATTTAGGATACACTAAATTGACCAAACACTCCTATAGTAGGGTTGACTCTATTTGGGCTTTTTTGGTAAATTCCATTAGATTGTGTTAGGCTGTAGGGTTCTCTCTAGATGCCAAGAATCAAGATTCAATGCCCTCTATTATCTTCATCACCCAATACAAGATTTAAATTTTTCCCAAAGAAACGCTTATTAATTGGCAGCCATTATTTCTCCCTGCTTTAAAAATCCTACATTTAAATGAAAACAAGCATTTCATTTCAACTACAAAAATCTATTAGTGTTCAAATGTACATGTGTGCATCACTTGTGTAAGGTATTCCTTTTCCACTTTCACATTATCCAAGAATGTGTGCAGTATAGTTCATATTTTTTGTGATTTAGATTATCTTGAAAAAGGAAAGGTAAATTATTTCCCATGGAAAAAGAAGGTTTTCCCTTTTTACTACCGGAAATGGTACAACAAAGCTCCATTTCTACCTGAAACTCCTATGAAACAAGAACCAAATAAAGGCCATATCCTCAATGGACATCATTTGGCTTTGAAAATGGCGATTGCACCGTGTTGTTTCTTATATTACATCACGATAGTTTCTTAGGTCATTTCTTGTTTCTTGAGATGAAAAACAACCAAAGAAATTGTGAAGATCCTTTCAAGAAATAAATGACCATTTCTCAATCATATCTCAACTATTTTTTATTTTATTCAAGGGTTGCTTACTTTGAGAGAAATTTGACACTTTTATAAGGAATATAACATAAAAACACAAAATGGGAAGGAATTGATGAGGTAGATGACCTTTAGTTGTTGTCAATTAAGAATTGATAATACACGATGCATGTTCCGTACTACAAACTAGATTCCTTCCTGGAGTTAGGACACAGAGTATTGAATCAAAGTTGTAGTTTCTAACTTCTTGTATTGGTTCATCAATCTTGAAATTCAGACATTGCATGTCTTCATTGCTTCATGTTTGAATAATTTGCATCATATCGTACAATAGGAGATTAGGAATTATGATTATTATTACTTTATGGATCCGTTAAGTTACTTTTAAGTTTGCATGGTTTAGTGTGAAATTATTCTAGTCCCCAAACACATATAATCAAGGAATTATAACGTGATTTCAAACATTAAATATCAACAAAATCGTTTAAAGGATATTGAAAGGAAAAAGGTGATGGAAGATAAAAAGTGCCTTACTTAAATTCTCTAAGGATTTTTCAATAGTTGCTCCAAAAGCTTCACTTCAAGGCCCTTCAAGATCGTCTCCAATAATGCTATACCATCAGCTTCAACAATGTTGCTCCAAAAATGTCCTCAAGGTCTTCACAACAAGTTTAATAGAAGTTGCTCCAACAATATATTCAATAAGGTCTTCATTGTCAACTCGTCTCTTGTTTGGGTGCCTTAATGTGCAATGACATGTTTCCAGGACCGAATTCAATGCAAGGCATATTTGAAACTCTAACTCTGTCTTCCGGTGTCTTATTAGAAATTATTTTAGTTTTCATTTTGTGTTTTCAAGTTATATATTGTTTTCAAGTTTTTACATTTATAATTTTATTGCAATGTGGCAGACTGATCAGAGCAGTGTAGGAACAACCCCGAGACGGGATGATCACGGAAAGAGGCCAGCGGAAGAACATGTAAAGTGCCAGCATTGCTCTATCTTCAGGTATTTTAGTTATTTACATAATTGAAATAATATTAATTTTGTTCAAATATGTAGACACCTAGCCATGGTATGCCTGATGATTCCCTCTTTGAGGAAGAGCTTTCTTCATCCCTATCTCCAGTGTTCTTGTTGCGAAAAAAGGCACGAGATGCAAGGTCAGAATTTAATACTTTGATAGACACGCCTCAAACACCTGAAATAGAAGAGAGGATAAAAAAACTTATGAGCCAGCTAGAAAGATATCAGGTAATAATAAAAAGTCAAAAGGATATTTTTTTGTTCTGCATGAGATGAATTGTGATAGTTTGATTTTTAATTTTTACATTGACTAAACTAACAAAAAGTTCTTTTGTATGTAGCATTTTCTGGCACTTGCCGAATCCGGTGTTGGTGGTAGTGGGACACAAGGGCAAGAGATTGCCCAACAACCCTCTTGTACACCTTCTACTCCTTTAGGTGCCAGGCAAGAAACACACCCTGCCCAAGCAGACACCCAACCAACCGCTGAACGTGTTGGCAATGATGAGGCTGATATGGCCAACTACATTATTGTGTTTCCTGGAGCTACACGTGTCAGCTCCACAGGGACCATTAATGGCACGTTTTTGGTGAACGATGAAGGTGTCCCTATAAAGCATGTACAACTCCCAGGTAAATTTTAATATTTTAACTATTTCATGTACTTTATCTAAAACATATTTATCATGCTTTTTATTTTTAAATTAATGATAATATCTTCTTTTTCTTTTGGTTTTATTCTGTGTAGGAAACAATGAGTTCTACAGGATTCTGGAGAGCCATGCGTTGGTAATTTTTGGCCCAACCATACGTACAGGGTGGAATTCCCAGAATTCCAACCTGAAAAAAAGAACTTCTAGATTATCTAGAAGCCCTTTTTGGGGTCGGCACATTTGACAGAAAAGCGGTGGCTCAGGTAGCCGGCAAATATTTGAAATATACTAGGGACACCTATAGGACGCAATTGCAATTTAACCCTAGATATGAGCGTCCTCTCGCAGTTTCAGAGAGTGAGTGGAGAGCACTCATCCATGACGGAAAAGAGAAAAGGGTAAAGAAAGAAGGAAAAATGCCAACTGGACTCGCAAGGTAAATTACAACTTTAATTCAATAGCTTTAATTTTCTCTATGTCTAAAATAAAAGTGTGCTACGTCATATCTGACTTCAATCTTTTGATGCTAGGTTTCCTGACACCTCAAAGGCAACCAAAGCTAGGATTGGAAAAAAGGGCCATCACAAGGTTGTTGAGAATGCGCAAGATGAGAGCTTAGTGAAAAGAAGTCGCCTTCACTAAGTGGGCCCGGGCAGTGCAAATTCCGGCGCAAAGTCTATTTTTAGACTATGTCTATTTTTAGACTATGTCTATTTTTAGACATACGGAGCATGATTCAGAGATTCCAGTTGGAGATTCTTGAAGCATGCGACATGTTGGTAAAAATAGATGAGACTCCTATTTTTAGGTCCCAGGCTATTTTTAGACTGTATCTCCTAAAAATATGGAAGTCAAATATTATTTACCCTTAATAATATTTTGACTATAAACAGCAGTTTACTCTCTTGGAGCACTTCAGTTCGAGTCATGGAGGTGGCTCATGCAACTGACAAAGGAATCACGTGGTTCCTAGGGTTTGATGGCATCTTGCATGGTTGACTTCAGTTGGACTTCAGTGGCAAAAGTTTTGGAGGAGTTAATGAGACAGATAGTGGAGTTGTGTTCTGTTTATCTTAGTTGAACTAGTTGAGATTAGTTTAACTGGCTAATCAATTAGTTATGAGTGGAGTGAAATAAATATTATTTAATTCACTAATTAGTAACTCATTAGTCAACTCAAGAACACTTCAGTTCACTACAGTGCATGATCAGTTTAGTGGAGACCAGTGGAAGAGGTAGATGAAAGGGTGAGTAAAGCTATCAGTTGGAGGATCAATTTTGCATGGGATTTGCATTACACTTGGAGGAATTTTCCATGACAATTGCGCAGTCAAGCCAAGGGGATTCGAACCTTGGATCTCTTCATATACAGGCCATGATTGCGCAATAGAGGCAAGGCAGTCAGCAGTGAGTTTTGAACCCGAGACTTGTTCAAAACCGAGTTAGATTGTGTGTGACTTTATGAGAAAGTACTGAGTACTTGTGAGGAGTATTGTACTTGTTTGGTTACATGATTTCTCCATTATAATATACACAATAGCTGCGGGGTTTTCAGCTATAGGCTTTCCCCATACATACCGAGTTAATGTGTGATTGATTTGATGTGAGATTGCTTCTATTATTTCCGCATGTGACAATTAATTGTAGATGAGATTATGTGTTATGCATGCAATTCGAAATTGATGTGTAATCGGGTTAATCTCCATTGAATAAGTGATTTATTCGGCTAATTTTCATGTAGTTAGGCTGTGGCGGCTACTTGAAATTGTCTACAAGAATTGTAATTAAGTAGCTAAACATCTTATAATTAATTGTATCGCCTTCCAACGTTTTTGTAATCCTATCAAATATGATTAAAAATACACAATCATATGTAATGTAGGGTGATGACTTCGGAACAGAAACTACAGAGGAAGATAAAAATATCGCTTTCCATTTCGGCTATCAAGCCGTAGTTGAACGTCGCATAAGCTTGGGGTAGGTCCCAAGATCCAGAATGCCTGATAAGGTAAAACATTAACCTTTCAATATGTTTGTTTTCATCCATAAATTTAATGTCTAACAACTTTGTTTAAATCAGGGGAGCAACACTACCGACGACACAAATAACCTAGTTTTAGAGCCAAATGTAGATGATCCTCACGTGCAACCTGATCATTGTAGTAGGGACCAGGCCGACAATGCTACTATCAGTGAGGGCCGTGACGGTAATTAATTTCCACTTATAATTTTTTCTAATTATACTTTGATGGTTGTCCTTATAACGTTTTTTGTTTAAATGACAGAGAATGTTTCCCTTGAGGATCTTACCACCAGAGAGGAAGACAGGGCAACAGTCCCAACGGCGACAACTGGTGCACTAGGTAAATAATCTCCTTGCAATTTTTTTTATTAATATTACCGAACTAGTTCAATGATATTTAAAAACTGACAATTAAAATTTAATATTATCTGTTTTTGTAGGCGATGCCCCGTCACCGGATGAGACCAGACATCGTGACTACACAACTAGGTCAGCGCTGACAACTGGTGCACCAGGTAAATAATCTCATTGCAATTTTTTTTATTAATATTACCGAACTAGTTCAATGATATTTAAAAACTGACAATTAAAATTTAATATTATCTGTTTTTGTAGGCGATGCCCCGTACTTTTTGTTTCCTTGCGTACTTTTTGTTGAATTGTTTTTTATTAGTTATTGAATATTTTTTTTTATGCTCATGAAAGTAAAAAATGAAATATAGATTGGGTATTAGGGAATTGAGAGTGATGTGAGGGGGGGGAGAGGGGCCATAAGAGCTTCCACCTTCACGTGGTTGGCCCTGTTTAGTAGAGAATAATTTATTGGAGCGATTTAATCTTGGATCAAACCTCCCTCGATCCAGCGTAGCAACAAAAAAGTCACCGTTGACTTAGTTGCTACTCTTTCAGATCGTGGGAGGCTTGTTCCAAGTTCATGCGACTCCAATAAATTGTTCTTGAAACGAAGAGGAGCTTATTCAAGTATGTTTTGAAATTTTCAACATATGTTCTAACATTATCATAAGAATGCATCTTAGAGTAAAAAATACTACATCAATTACTTGTATTTATTGTATAGATACTGATGGATTTTGATTGACTTGGCAGTGCAGGTACAAATCCTCTTGCATCATGAGCAATACAACTTGTCAACCAGGGTCATGTCCAGGATATTTTTGCTTGTGCGCTTGACCAGGTTCGTAATGTCACATTTTGTAAGTTCCTTTACAGTTCATAATTCAATATTAATCTTGTTCATGATTATTATCTAGGTTTTTTGTATGTGTTTTTTCATCTATTTGATTGTAAGCAACTATGCATGTTTCCTGTTGTTCACTATGATTTCTCCCATTACCACTCCCAGGATGAATCTGAATTTATTGTTACATAGGTTACTTTATTGTTACTATGATTTCTCCATTTACGATTTCATAGGTTACATCATGTAAAGTTGTCAATCTCAGGTTGGTGATGAGCTTTAGTTCTCCAGATTTGGGGCTTTTCTGATATTTTCTTCCTCATGTCATTCCTACATCACCTCGTTGTTTGAGCATGCCAATTGTCTACCACTTGTACCAATTGGCACATGTCAATCTCTGAGTGGTGCCACATTTCACCTATTTTCAGTGAGAGTTTAGGGTTTCTCTAACATAGCTTCAGAAATCCGATTCAGTGCCTGCTTGAATATAGTCACATAATACTCATGGTTTGGATTGATGAGCATGTTCTGAATGGTTGGTTGATTCATAAGAACCACCCATATAGTCATCTTGAGATATTTCAGAAGGTTTCTCTGGTTTCCTTTTTCACCGTTTCTAGTGGGTGGGATGGTGTGGGGTGATCCATCAATACTGGTGCTCTTGTAGTAGGGAATTTGTTTTTGGGGATATAAAGGAGCATTTGATGTAGATGTCCCATTGGATGCATTCATAGATGGGCACGAGAGGTCAAGAATTTAAATTAAAAATATGCAACCTCTAGCATGGCAACCTGAAGGCCGCGAGAGACACTGGTTAAAGATTGTTTTGTGTTGGCCTTAATATAGTCATGATTTCTTTCTATTATCTTAATGAAAATATATAGTCTGGTCTCATTAAAATGAGTATTGTGGTTGTATTTCTCTTTGGTTGTTTCTCTCTTAATGCTCCAGAAGTTTCCAAAAGTTGCGATAGTTGTTTAGTTTGCCTGTTACAACTTAAAAGTGGTTTTTATCAATGGGAGTCATGTTTTTTAAGGTTCATACTAATATGAAGATCTTGTAATTCTATATTCAGCATAAGAGAAGATGGCCTCTGCTTTGGGCAGTATGACAACAATTGCCACATCTACCTCATTGGGTAACAATGGAAAGGAGAAGAAGTTGGGTGCAATGTTTGATAATTATGGCAGACAATTGTCTTCTCTTTCAGTTTTTTCACCCATTTCCTTTAATCGCTCAAGCAGAAGAGGGACTTTGAGATTACACGACAGAGAGAAGGTAGTTAATACAAGAGCTATGGAAAAGGAGTTGTACTTCAACAAGGATGGCTCAGTGACAAAAAAATTGCAGGTCAGAGAAAAAATTATGTTTAAAGGAAGGTCACCTGGACGTGAAACTTCACTGCGGTGGATCTTTCCTTGTCCACTTATATTCGATTTTAATGTGTTATTTTAATTTTTCATGGAGGGTTGTTTTGGCATATGGTCTGGCATTCAATGAAAGCATTGTCAATTTGTCTTGCATGCGGTGTGAACAAACTTGTTGATCTTGTTGGAGTCACCCTTGGGGCGAAGGGAAAAATGTTGTCTTGGAGAGCAAGCATGGTTCTCCGAAAATAGTTAATGATGGTGTGACAGTAGCTAAGGAGGTAATTTGTATATGTGTGCTCTGGTTTTCTTTTTAACGTTGTATTAGTTCCCCTCTTAAATGTCTTAGATTTGGTAGGCATAATTTGAAAACTCAAAGGTGAAAGGAAACATATTTGTTACCCAGTGGTCTACTTGGCCTATGGACTAGCCACATTAGAGTAATGCATAAAGCTTTTCACAACAATAAAACGAAAGGGTTATGGCTGAGTCAAATTTTATTGTTATTGACAGTGTAATGAAATGTATCTCAATGCTATGGTTTTGGCCTTTTTATTGGTTGAATTAGAGGACCCAGTTGAAAATATTGGGGCCAAGTAGGCCGGTTTTCCTTTTTGCTGATGGTTTGGTGTATCTAATTGAATTAGTTGCCTAAGGTATTTTTGGTTGCAAACTCCTTTTCATTTTTCATACAGTATTGGCCTTGTGGAATACATTTGATTGTGTGGTCTTGTTAGATCTACAACATTTGTAGTTGTTTAGTCTTATGGCCGAGGTGTACTTTTATTATGGAAATAGTTGATGCAATATTGTCATTTAATCCTTACTGCAGGGTAGCATGTTGAGAAGTTTCTTGTGAAACATTTGGTATTCAAAATGACACTTGATCCTATACAGCATCATGCACTTGATTTCAAAATTCATATTCAAAGTGTGCCAGACAATTCTTGCAAAATTTCAAATATTTATGTTGTTTTAAACCATTATCTTTTTCATGTATTGGATGTTGAAAATGTGAAAAAGACTTTGGTATGAAACCAACTGGTGAATAATTTCCAGCAAAACAACCACTTCTAAGACATGATTTAGAAGTATAACATATGTACTTATGAAGCATATAAAGATATCCTTGATGCATTGTCAATGTTTGGCTAGGGTTATTTTTGGAGAAAATAACTCCTTATTCCTAGAATAGTGATCTTCAATACAAGTAAATGCAAGAGAAGAGAGATCATCGTGTGATGCAACAAAACTGAAATTGGACCCCTAAGGAGAGTTGGTGTGTCTACAATCGCTCTGTCAGCATTTTCCCTTGGTTTACCCCATTCTTTTCCTCCAGCCTGAGTCTTAATTGACTTCTTCTTTCTTTGGGTTTATTTATCAAATTCGTAGAATTTGATAAATAAATACTATCCATAATGGTTGGACTTTAATTTGTATTCCCGACTTTATATTATCTCCAAGCCTTATAACCAATGTTTAACTTTCAACACTTTGTATTTATACTCCACGTTTCTTTTTAAATAAATAACTTGTAATGAACTTTCGGCTCTATATTTCACCACCCAGCCTTACAACAATCACGCTCCAGACTTATGCTAATTATTCGCCAATCATTTAATTAAAAAATTTCATTATACTCCGGCCCCACCTATATATATCAATAACCAATCAAACACTCGTATCGTACCTGGCTATCCTCCGCACACCTTAGTTAACCTCCAAGCAAGTTCAACGTGCGACCACCGTCCGATGGCCCTTCTCCAAATCAACGACTCTTGGCAATTTCACTCGGCTTCCAACGTCGGGCTTTAACGTGCGATGGCGTGGGTTAAACGGTTGTTTTCCGGGGTCACTTCGCCACGTGTCGCATTCCCTATGGAATCGCTCGCGAATAGGAAATACCGCCTACTCCGCAAAAGCGGTGCGATATGGGCAACCCTCTTTTGTGATTCCGCTCGTGGTTTTGGTACAGGGCTTGACCACGGGTGCAAGTCTGGTTCCGCTATCCTTTTGTTTGTTAACTCATGTCCAATCCTCGGGTCAGGTTTCGAAAGCACAACAATCTTGTCTCTTTATTAAGCGGGATTTTTATATTTGAACAGTGTTCACGACCCCGGTTCTCTACACAAACCTCGCCTTCGGGTGGGGTGAGTTCACAGGGTTATCCAACAATTTACGGGAATTCAAAGACAGAAGAATGGAATTATCAGTACCCAATCACCTCACAGTTAAACAATTCTTCACAATTAGCAGTTCGAGATAATTCAATGGCAACTAAGCTTGGAAATCATTTAACTGAAACAATTGTTCACACACAGAGGTTTATTGCAGAAATCCCCTCTCTACTCTCCTCTTCCCTCTCTACTTTTATTCATCTGAGGAATTACAATTTATATACATAACATATGGCTCTTCGGTTCCTCTGAGAGGACCGTTCTAGAAATCAAAGGGTCTAATTATAATAATTCAACTAACTGAAACTGTTCGACTCCTACAACTCTAACTAGTCTAAGTAATACAGTCAGCTGAGGTATTGACACCTAGCTATTACAACTCAAATGTTTTCGAACCCTCCTAGCCACAACATGTGGACAAAACCTCCTACATTGTTGGCTAGTGCCTAATGCCCCTGCATCATCGTGTGACATAAACCTATTAACAAAAGTGAACAGGGAATGATTATTAATTATGGCATACTAAGTTGTCAATGATTTTGACTATTTTTCTTTAACATGTAAAAATGTTAAATTCCAAACTTACATCATCATGGTTTGGCATCATGAGCTTGACTAATTGTCCACCATGCTCATAATTTCATTGTTGTATTCATATCTATAAACAATGTTTCAAATAATAATAATAAAGTTCTATAAGAAAAATCCAGACTTCCATGCTGCTGCTCCTTGTGAGACAAAGTCAAAATTGCATTACACAATCTGACACATAAGAATCTCCTATATCCCGGTGGTATGTATCCAAACTCTTATAATAGTGTCTTCAAGACTTATGTTGAAATTTCCAATGAGATATTTAAGCAATGAAAGATGGAGCCTTCTTCATTTTTGTATATGTAACAGTCTTTTATTAATATAAAGATTGATGGTTTTGTCTTTCTGAAAATGAAATGTAAAAATAATTTATTGTGGTCAATTGAAAAGTTTTTTTTTTTAAGATTTTCATTATGGAAGGGAAACATAGATATATGCCCTTCTAATTGAAATTCGGACCTACCCTTCAAATTTGATCACTGTGTGGGACCTTAACAAACAATAAAACTATTTCGCTGCGCGTTATATAAAACATATAACAAAACCTTTGTCAAAACTTCAAACGAACCCTTTAGCCGTGGGTATTTCATCACGAATTGATCATTTTACCATGTACCTTCTTCTAGAGGAATATTCTTCCACTTGATTAGGTACTTCATCATGGTTATATGTCAAAGAGATACAGAATGTTTATCTATAACTTTTTGTGGTTCAAGAATCAACTTTCATTCTTCATCTAATTTTGGAAGTTCTATTTACATTGGCATATTTTTTCCCAAAACCTTTTTTAGGCAAGATAAATGAAAAACCTTATGAATGCAAGAAGAAGGAAAATATAACTTCTATACCACTTTTGCAATCCTATGAATAATTATTTAGGGCCATAACAGTTTTGCAGTGTGGAAAAAGTCGGCAAAAAGTCCCGACTTTTTGAAAAAATCCCAAATTTTTCCCGGAGCCGACTTTATTGGCCAACTTTTTCATCCCTGAAAAAGTCGTGATTTTATCCTCGAAGTCCCGACTATTTGCCGACTTTTTCGAAAAAATCTTGAGTGAGGTAGTTTCTTTAATAATTTTTTAATTTTTTTTGAAAAAATCAGGATTTTTTCCAAAAAAGAATATTTTTGTATTTTTTTTATTTTTGCCGAATTTTTGCCGACTTTTTCAAAAAACTCCCGAATTTATCGATTATTTCAACTTTTGGACCCTTGCCTATTTAATCCTGACTTCGAATTTTTCCACATTGCATTTTTGAGCTAATTCTTTATTCTTCTTTTTCTTGAATGAAGATTGCTTATAATGCTATAATCTAAAAAATACCCAATTACCCTCCTCAAATTATCTTTCACTTCAATGTTGTTCCCCTTGTTGTTTTATCATGCTTCATGTCATTTGAAGGTTTTCCATAATAATTTTCAAAGTTTCTTTAGTATTTTCCATATGTGACTCTGTTTCCTATACTTTGGACTTATCTTGCAAAAAGTATGAGATACTAGGAGTTGGATATCCATAATGGGCCTTAAATGGGGAAATTTTAGTAGATGTGTGATAGGTAGTATGATAGTATCATATTACCATTCTTCCTTGAGGAACCCACTTCATCCATTAAGATTTCTTTTCTAAAGAGTAACATTGTAGATAACCTTAAAAACATTTGTTAACTATTTTGTTTGACCATTTGATTGTGTTTGATATGTAGAACTCATGGCAGCTAGTGTTTCTCCACTCATATTAAATAATTATTTCCAAAATTTTCTTGTTAATATTACTTTAGGAAAACCATGAAGACTATGAATTTATTTCACTGACACTTCTGCCACATGGCTTGTTGTTTATGTACTTTGAGCTCTACAAAAAAAATCTACAAAATTTGTCTATATAAATGACCACAAAAATGTAATACTTACCTTTATATTTCAGTAACCCTGTAATAAATTCTATTGATATATCTTCTAGTCTTTGAATATGTATTTGGAATGGTTGAAGTAACCCTAGAGATTTTACTATCTCTCTTTTATTTATTATGCAAACCTAACCTTCTCTTACAAAATTTTGAATATCTTTCTTCATTCCTTCCAAAAATATATTTTTTGATCCTTTGAGATGTTTTAAGGAACCCTGCGTCCTACCATCAGAGAGACATGGGACTCCCTTAATATTTGTTTATTCAAATATGCTTGCGTGCATAAAAATATTCTACATTTGCACCAAAGTATATCTCTTTCACTCCCAATGCTCCATAGAGTTCATCCCATCCTTTATAAATTTTAGTTTTTGTTTAGTACTATTGTCATTTTTCCATTATGGCAAGCTTCTTCTAGCCACCTAGGAATAGAAATGTAATTGGATATAAATTTGAGGCCTCTTCTGTTTTAGAAAGAGCATCATGTACTAAATTTTCCTTACCCTTTTTGCAGATTATCTCAAAATTAAAACTTTGCATTTTTTCTCCTCATTTTTGTTAATCTTCCAATGAAATCCATAGCTTCAAAAAATACTTTATGCTATTATGGTATATCTTGACTTTAAAGTACCTCCCAATGATATACTATTCCCATTTTTTATTGCATGTAATATTGCTTCCATTTATTTTTCATATGTAGATTTCACCAAATATTTTCTTTGAATTCCTTGCTTTTAAAAGCCAATGATATCCCTTATTGTGTTAATGTTACGTAAATTCCTTGTCCTAGTGCCTCACACTCTACTATGAATGTTTTACCAAAAGTAGGTGCAACCGATGTTGGTGTAGAAGACATGGTATCCATTAAAAGAGAGAATGCCAAAGTAGCCTCATCATTCCATATAAATGATATTTTCTTCAAGAGATATGTGAGTGGACTTGAAATGCATACATAATTCTTAACAAATTATCAATAATATCATGTAAGTCTAAAAAATCTTCTAAGAACCTTGATTTTCTTAGGAATAGGTCATTTTGTAATAGCTTGCATCTTTTGAGGCTCCAACTTCACTCCTTCCTTTTAAACAATATGAACCAAATACTCGAATTCTTATTTCCCAAAAGCACATTTGGATATTTTTACATAAAAATGATTGTTCTCAATAATTTATATAACTTTTCCACATGTTTGCTAGTGTGGTATTCCCATGATTTATTATAAATATGTGTATTATCAAAGAAAACCAACACAAATTTTATAAGATGGGATCAAACAAAATTGTTCTTAAGTCGAGCCCGCCGGACTTCAAACGGCGATAAACCATAATTCAAACCAAATTCGCATTCCAAAATAGCTTGCTGACGTCGGCCAATTTTGTGACGCGAAAACCAAATGAATTCCGCCCTAATCTTTTTCGGGTCCGAAGTTGGGCTGGCGTACGGAGGGAGAGTTGTGACGCGAATTTATTATCAAATTCGCCCTAATCTTTTTCGGGTCCGGATTTCCACTGCGCGAGTGGCCCAAACAAAGATCCGCTCCTATCCCTCTGTGACGAAACCATCGTACATGCTGACGTCATCAATCAAAACCCGCCACCCTTTTGACTTTGTAAATAAAACAAATTGCGTCTGCGTCATTTTCATTGTTCCGTGCGCTAGCCAGTCTTCCATGCAACAAAATTCAAAAACCAACTGTTAACGCTTGCTGACCGTTACCTTGCTGAAGAGAATTGAAGCCGAGTATTTCAGGGTTCTTCTGTCATAACCAGCGCCTGTTTAAACACGTTTCATTTCTCATAAACAGGTATTTATTCCAATTCCCTGCTAAACTCTGTAAAAAATCCCGGTTTTAGTTTTAATTCTGCACTAAGGTCTGAAAAGAAGTTCAGTTTGGTCTTTTTCGTTCCCAGAACTGCAATTATATTCCCAAAACTGGTAATTGTGCCCCTTTTCCACAAAAACCCCGAAATTCCATTTCTGAATCCACAAGAACCAGAAATGGAAGTTCCTGTAGCTCTGAATGTCGTTCCCATCAATGCCCCTCACAAGGACTTGGATTATTTTCCTTTAGCCGATATGGATTTTCAAATTAAGGACTTGCGTCTCAGTGAGAATCCTCTTCGAATATTTTGCCGCTGCAAAGACAATTATTTGAATGGTTCTGACATCTTTGGACTTTGGGAATCAAATCTTCCTATGTACCTTCTCCCCTCAGTCCATATTTTTCCTGAGTTAATCCATTATTGCTACGCAAATTATGATCCCAACCAACGAGCAGTTTTATCCCCAAGTCAAAATGTCCTTTTCCCAATAACTGCTCAGTCCATAAATGAAATGCTACAATTCCAACCCGGTCAAGCTCTCACTCCCCTGTCCATGGCTGAATTACTTGAGAAATCTACTAAGTTATCCCATGAAGAGTTAAACCGCCTATGCCAAACCTTCATGTTACCAGAGCATCAGCCTAAAAACCCTCCCCCTTATGGTTATACTTTCTTTACTGATGAGGGTAGAGTTATTTTAGACATGATAGCTTCCATAATGGGCTTCAATACTAGTGAGTATGTTTATCACTTAACCCTAGTATTGTTATCCATTTTTACCCCTGGACAACCTCCTGCTGTCAAGTACGATTTTGCATCTTATATTGCCGACAAAATCCATGATCATTTCATGATATTTGAGAATGAGAGAGTATTTAAGTATTCTTCTGTCATATATCATCTCATGATTTACTTTCAGTCAGAAAATTTCCCTTTTTATGTTAAGAAACTTGATGCCAAAGGGAATCCTAGGTCAGTCATCTTTTGGTCTGCCATTACTCACAATTCCTCTGATTCTCCTTATTCCTATAATGAGTTTGTCGACCTTTTGTTCATCTTGCAACTACCTTGTTGACATGAGTCTCTCCTCCTATAATTAACAATGAAATCAAGAAAATCCTTCAGCTCTCAAAGCATTACAAGATAGGTGATTGGTACCTATATCAAAACTACACAGAGATCAGGATATATGGATGTGAATTATGCCCATTCAAACTGCCCAAGTATGTCCCAATGAGACTCTTTGCATTAGAATATTTCAGGCAGATGAATAATTCATATATAATTCATTTTTGCAATGCAAAGAAAAAGGCTCAACTCAAGATCAAGAGCCAATTAGGTCCCTTCATTTGTAACTCTAGGGAAGCTGGAAAGGAAGCCGAAAGGATTTTAGAAGACTATCTCATACTACAAAAGAGTTTCTACTGGGTGCCTTATGATCCAAACAACTTTATCTGTGATATAAGAATGAAAAATAAATTGTCACCATACATCCATCAAAGAATCCCAGAAATAGAACAATATGCTAATATGGATGAATGGACAGAAGGGACATTGGTTGAAAAAGATAGTGAGAAGGTCAATGTTGAAAATGTAATGAAATATCTTGAAAAGATACTTGACCTAGAATCTTTTGGACAGGTGCAGGGATCTTCTTCAGCCAGGACTTTACAACAAATTTGCAGGAGATTAGTACAGTAGCAGTAGAATCTAAAGGAAAAGAAAAGGAGCCTGATATACAAATAATTGAAAAATTCATAATGATAGAGCAACCAGAGACTTCTAAAGAACAAGGTCAAGGACAAATTCCTCCTACTCAGATCAGTGAGCCAGAAATTTCTATTTTACAAACTCCTCTGAATATAGAAAAGGGCAAAAAGAGAGAGGCTAAAACAACTACTCCTATTGGTGGCTCTTCTGAACAACAAGATGTTAAAAGGAAGAAATTAACTCCCCTTCCAGAAGATGAATCATTTCAGGAAATCCCTGACAACCAGGGAAGAGAAGACAGTCAGCAAACAGATACAGGTAGTGGGACATCCACTAATTTTCAAAAACAGGGAATACAGAGGCAACAAAGTGCAAAAATATCTTCTTTCAAACCTCCAGTAAAAACTGCCTGGGACATCAAAAGAACATTCATCAATATAAAGGCCAGGAACGATCCACTTAGACTTCAAGTGTACAACCAATTTTTGAAGATGGCTCCGAAAAATCAAGAAATATTGATGTCAGCTTATGACATCCAACAGGGTAAGATGTTAATGAGCCATTTCAAGCCCAAGGTGCAGCAGCCTCAGACAGTTGCAGATTACGTTAGGACTAATTTTCAAGTCTTAGCAAAGGATATCCATCCTTTATATCAAATTGAGCTACACAAGAAAACAGGTGAGATGATTTATTCTACTCTGACGGATAAATAAATGATGACCCATAAGTTGTAGGATTATTTGGATAATACTAATACACAGTTGCAGCTTGAAAAAGCCTCCTCCCAGAATAAGGATAATAGAATCAAAACTTTAGAGGAAATAATCATTGGTTTGGGTCATAATCCTAAATATGTGAAAGGTATTGAAGCTTTGATCAAGAGAAAAGATGATGATATTGTAGCTCTGAGAAAACAATTAAAGTTACTGGCCTCTAGACATCCACAGACTGCAGAAATCATCAAACAAAATTCTGAGGAAGAACTAATGGATTTTCTCTTAAAATTGAATGAGCAACTTACTGCAACTGAAAAAGAGCTTGAGAATGCATTAAAAGATAAGCAGGAAAATATTCCAGTATCTATAGCAGTAGTGACAGGTACAGCAACAACAGGTCAGCCAGTAGAATTGTCACAGAGCAACACTGCAAATTTGAACACTGATGAATTAACAAAGTCAATGGAAGATATGAAACTTCAGGCCATAGAGCTTCACAAAACAAAGGAACAATTGGCCACTCTAGAACATAAATATGATGTTTCAAAAATGAGTGTTGCTGATAAAACAAGAGAAGTGAAAAAATTAGAAAAAACAGTCAAAGCATTGGAAAAGGATCTCACATTGGAGAAACCTTTAAAAGAAATAAATGATATTCTTTGGGATAATATCATTCAATCAATAAAGGATGTTTGGTCCTCAATTCAAATAATGGATGAACATAATAACTTAGTTAAATTGGCTCTGGATGATATTGAGAGATCAAGACAAGAGTTGGGAAATATGCCAGAAGAGGCCAATAGACTTATACATTTTTTGAATACTCAGACTAAGAATCATCTTGCAGAAATTGGTATTCAGGACAGGACTGGAACAATTCTGGAAATAAAGAGAGTTTTTACTAAAAGAACTCTGGTACAGAATTTAGAACGAAGGTGCTCAGATATGCAAGAAGAAATCATTGCCTTCAGAGAAAGATTGAATATTTTTTTAAATAGAGGATTGCCCAGTCCTATAGTTGCAGAAGATAAGCTAATGGAACTTGATAGTTATGTTGAAAAATTGGACAAATATGTTGATAATCAAGCTAGTTCTTCAACCAGTTCATCAACAGCAGCATTGCCTACAGGGAAAAACCTTCATGACAGATTGGAGAATTTATTTTATCTTGAGCATGAAGTAAAACATTTGTTCCCAAATCAGCCTAATTTCTTCAGATATACTGAGGCTGATGAAACACTAAGAAATTTGCAAAGGAACAGAGTGCCAAAAGTTCAATGGTGGGAAGAAATGATGGAACTTTTGTAAAAAATTATCCTTACATAATTTTTTGCCTATTTACCATAGTATATCATGATAAAAAGGATAAAAGGATGAACAAAGGTCAAAGAGTATCAGAGTAGTTAAATAGTATCAGTGAAATGAAATAATCAACATAAAATTACTGAAGAGGACAACAGCATGCCAAGATATAGGGCCTGCCTCCAACACATTCTTAAAAGAAGGAAATAACACAACATCAGTTATCATTTTTCTTATCTACGAGACCATCTGTCTCTATACTGTTGTAAAATACTTATTAGTTATCCTAGATAATATATCAATTTGTTATGAGATATTTTGTATGAATTTTTTTATAAATAATCCATCAATTGGAGTAGTAAGTGTGGATTCATATACTTTGCGGTAGCATTGACTTTTTTGGAATAAAGTGTTGTTGGAGAAATTTCTTTGTGGATTGTTGGATGATGAATTGATGATATAGACTTTTTACAGGATTCATGTGTTTGTAAAACTGCATTTTTCATGGACTATTTTACTTCATATAATATATTCAAAACAACGTTTTTTCTCTTGTGAAAAAAAAATGATTAATGTTTATCACTCTGCCTTCAAAACTAGCGATGCTGGTCTATGTTGCTGGTTTATTGATATGGTCTGATGGTCTTTTTATATTTTTGACATATCACACTCCTCACATGATTAGCGTTTTTATCTGTTCAAGGATTTTGGGTACTTTAATTTGTATTTGGAACAATGGACGTCGGTACGTACTCTATCTGTTGCTTTACTATTCTACATACTGCTATTTCACTTTCTTATAGATGCCTTGGGCATATTTGGATGCTTTCTCGGATTGTCGATAATCTCCATGTGGACCGTTACTGGGTTTTATATCAAGTCGCTGTATGTGACATGGGGTATTTTTCTATCATTGTCTGGGGTGGGACTTCCACTTTTCTGGATGGATATTTGAGTTCCAATCTTCAGATGTGAAAATGTAATGACTTCATGGACTGTTTTACTTCATATAATATATTCAAAACAACGTTTTTTCTCTTGTGAAAAAAAAATGATTAATGTTTATCACTTTGCCTTCAAAACTAGTGATGCTGGTCTATGTTGCTGGTTTATTGATATGGTCTGATGGTCTTTTTATATTTTGGACATATCACACTCCTCACATGATTAGCGTTTTTTTCTGTTCAAGGATTTTGGGTACTTTAATTTGTATTTGGAACAATGGACCTCGGTACGTACTCTATCTGTTGCTTTACTATTCTACATACTGCTATTTCACTTTCTTATAGATGCCTTGGGCATATTTGGATGCTTTCTCAGATTGTCGATAATCTCCATGTGGACCGTTACTGGGTTTTATATCAAGTCCATGTATGTGACATGGGGTATTTTTCTATCATTGTCTGGGGTGGGACTTCCACTTTTCTGGATGGATATTTGGGTTCCAATCTTCAGATGTGAAAATGTAACGACTTCATGGATTGTTTTACTTCATATAATATATTCAAAACAACGTTTTTTCTCTTGTGAAAAAAAAAAGATTAATGTTTATCACTCTGCCTTCAAAACTAGCGATGCTGGTCTATGTTGCTGGTTTATTGATATGGTCTGATGGTCTTTTTATATTTTGGACATATCACACTCCTCACATGATTAGCGTTTTTCTCTATTCAAGGATTTTGGGTACTTTAATTTGTATTTGGAACAATGGATGTTGGTACTCTATCTGTTGCTTTACTATTCTACATACTGCTATTTCACTTTCTTATAGATGCCTTGGGCATATTTGGATGCTTTCTCAGATTGTTGATAGTCTCCATGTGGACCGTTACTGGGTTTTATATCATGTCCCTATATGTTACATGGGGTATTTTTCTATCATTGTCTCGGGTGGGACTTCCACTTTTCCGGATGGATATTTGGGTTCCAATCTTCAGATGTGAAAATGTAATGATTTCATGGACTGTTTTACTTCATATAATATATTCAAAATAATGTTTTTCCTCTTTTAAAGTTTCATTTTTTTAAAAATTGAACCTTCCATCGCTATACCGACGCCTTGTAAGTGTCGAAATTGCAACATATTAGAAACGTCGGAAGCGCGACAGTATAAAAACATCAGACAAGCGACGTTCAAAACGTCAGACCACATTTCGTCGAAATTGCGACAGTATAAAAACGTCGGAAGAGTGACGTCCAAAACATCGGACCACATTTCGTCGGAATTGCGGCAGTTTACAACCGTCGGAAGAGCGATGTCCAAAACGTCGGACCACACTGAGTCGGAATTGCGATAGTTTACAAACGTCGGAAGAGCAACGTTCAAAATGTCATACCACATTTCATCGTAATTGTGACAGTTTACAGACGTTGGAAGAGCGACGTTCAAAACGTCGGACCACATTTCGTCGGAAGTGCGACAGTTTACAAAGGTCGGAAGTGTGATGGATTGGGAAACGTCGGAAGAGTGATGCTTGTTTGGAAGCGACGGAAAAAGTGTCGATAGTGCGACACTTTTTAATTGCGTCGGAACTACGACGGTATGGTAAACCACGTTTTGCCCGCCCTCGAACTGTCGCTCTTGCGACGACTATGTGTCGGAATAGCGATGAATTGGCCGTCGGCATTTCCGCCAAATTTTCTAGTGAGTGTTCCCATGTCCCTAAAACCTCAAAATAATTCATTGTAAAGATACAAATTAGTTCAGTAAAATTCCCATCATATCTATGTTTTCTGTGTGTAAATATTATTGTAACAACACATTGCGTTGGGAACATAGTGCAAGCGCATTTGACAGAGGAAAGGGTTGGTCTATTAGGGACTAGAAGCGCGCAATGTGTAGGCACATGATTGAGAGCATGTATATTGGTTGCATGCGCGGTTTGAAAAGGTTAGGGGCTAAGTCTATGAGACGCGCGCACGACTGTAGGAATGCAAACTTAAGGTGTAGCATTGTCGCACCTTGTAGAGATATGGTCTGGCACTATGTCAATATCTTACGTCAGCCTTCCAAGTTGAGAGAGAAGCCCATGTGAGCACATGTGCAACTTTTAGAGATAAGGCTTAATCTTTAGCATATTCAAATATTATAGTGACAGAGGAGTATAAACTAGGATCTATAAGCATGCTAGGAAAGGTAGAGAGCACACATACTAGTCACAGACGAGATTTATAGATGTAATAGGTCTTGGCTAAGGGAACTTGATGTGAAACACACTATCAAAGGGTGGAGGCTTAAGGATTATCACAATCATACTTGGTCGTAACACATGTGTATGGCTATGTTGATGTGATGTGCGAGCGTGAAAAAGGAGAGTGGAGACTCCAGGCTTTAGCGCAATCAAGGTTTAGAGAGGTAGGGACCCCAACACTATGCCACTATCATGTGCCAACACAACAAGTCATGGTAAAGACTCAATATCAATGCATTCATACTCCTCGGTGGTAAGAGAATAAGATTATGATTTTGCATTATGCCGATGTGGTATAGAGAGGTTGGGAAAGAGGAATTAAGTGCATGCATGATTAATAGTGATAGCCATGAAATGTTTAGTCCTAGCTTTGTGATAATCTGATGAGATGGAAACCTAAGAAAGTGGAGGATTCAGAAAATGGTTGAGGGTTTGGATCAAGCTTGTGAAAATTTATCTTTTAAAATGAAAGCCTCCTTATATACATGCATTAATTAATAATAGGAATACCAAGGGTTGTGGAGAATATTGGGACATGTAACAGAAAAATAAGGGAAAACCAAGAGACAAGATTTGAGTCGCAAATTTAAAGTGTAAAAGAAGAGAGACCTACCTACACAATGCTATCGCACTTTACAAGTATAAGAAGGTAACTCTATGAAGGAAAAGTGCACAAATGCAACCAAGTGTAGTAGAATGTGATAGGCCTCAAGGACATGACTACAACTAGAAGATGTGATTGCACTAGCGAATCAAAGTGTGCTAGGTTTACAAACTGTGATTGTGATTGGCTAATATAGATCTCAAGAATACTTTTGATTAGCAAGGAAACTTAGGAAATTTCAAGGAATTCATCCCTTGGTGCAATATTCATCACTAGTAGTCTCCATAATATTCATAGCATGTAATCCCATACTCTCTTTATCACATGTGCCCATTGTAGTCTTATATTGCATCCTTGAAACCATAGCTTTGGTCAAAATAAAAGTCCTTATTTAAACAATACAATGATGCCTTTGTGAAAATCCTTTAAGAGGTTTTGCAAATACACATGATAAGTATACTTCAAATGGATTTCTTGAAAGAAAGATATACAATGTAATATATTCATTTTGAGAATTCAACCTCAAATACATCAACCTTTTCCTCCAACCAACTCAACATTCAAGCATATGGTTGGAAATGACATTGATACACAATTAAATTCCTAAAATTCAACTAAATTAAGGGCAATATATATCACAGACAGAGCTGGAGTAATTAGAGAAATTAGTAAAATGAATGAGAAAAAACATACTTTGTATTCAGACTAAGAACATATTAAAGGAGGTTTAGAAGTTAGTATCTTTGTTTGATTCCAAATTTGACCAGAGGACAAGAGTTGGTCTACCTAGTTGTTGGGACCAGTAAGGAAATTTTCTTTCTTGGGAACTAAATTAAAAGGAACTAGTGGTTGTTAAAAGTAGAGCAAATACAACACATGAAAAGACCGCAAATCTAATGGGAAGAACTATAGTGAATTATTTTCAAAGGGACTTCCAACTTCTTTGGCTGATCATGACATTATTTGTTGCAAAACCTAATTATACAAAGCTTTCAAATTTGAAAGTTTCATTCTAGAAAATGATCTAGTGTAAGATCTCAGATAAAGTACTTTGGAAGAAGTGTGAAAGGTTGATTACTCCTATTGAAGTCGAAGTTCAAATGGGGAAGAAAACACCAATCCTCAAAGTCAATGTTCAACTAGTCATGTGGCTTCTCAAAAAAGGGAAAATTTCATTTTGTAACATTGTAAAAGACTTTTTAGTTATGGATATTTAAGTAGTATATATGTTTTGACAGTTACCTTTGTAACTGATTTTGATGTAATAATTGAAAGACGTGAGAACCACTGGAAAAGGGTTCATACTTTTGGCATTTTGAGTACTTGTGTAATCATTTTAGCTTCCTTAGAGAGAATAATAAAAGTCACCAGGTTTATTCCAGTACATATTGGTACCTTGCAGTATCTATTGGTTCTCTTATGTATTTTACATATTCCTTTTCCTTATTTGAAGCACGTGTATGATCGTAGCTAATTTATTTGAGAAAGTTGCAGATTTACTTTATGTATCTTTAATAGTTGCAAATAATACCTGCAATTTTTGTTCAAGGACATCCTAATAAGCTCTCCAATGCTTCTACACTTCTATTCTTAATCTAAATCATTCATACTTTCATATTAGAGTTTTAAATTTGGATTATGTTAAAGGGCCCAAGCTATAAACCCTAGCGTCTTATTTGTTCTCCTTTCCAGCAAAATAATTAAATTCTTGCTAATATAAGGCCAATCTGGGGATAAATATTCATCTCCAGTATTAAGTTTTATTATACAAGGGAGTATATCAGCTCTAGACACATTTTAATACATTTTTAACAACATTTTAAAAATTTTGAAATAGTTATGTGGATGTCCTAAGCATTGGTTCCCTTTCATCCAATAACTATATCTAGGGTGAAAACACAAGGTATGGTGGGAAATGTTACCCGTCAAAAGTGGGTGACCCCATAGGAGAATTTTTATGCTATATTTGACTTTAGTCGGCATCCAGCAACCCCTAAAAAAAAATTTTGTAGTCGATGTATTTTTCCATTTGATATCCACTCCCTAAGCCAGTTGTATGTCCCCTCTCCCATCTTTGGAGAGAATGTGTTTGAAGTTGGGAAATCTAATCCAAAAGGTATGTTTATCATTATGAAATTAGGTGCTTGTGCTTGTTTCTCCTTAGGAACTTTAGGCATGTATTATTAGGTGACTTGGAAGAAGGAATGGTTTTGACTATAGTCTTGTTCCCTCACCTTAAATTGGGGGTTAATCCCTAATGCTAGTCCCATGGTATTTCCCCTAATGGCTTATAGCTTCGGGAAGGGCACTACTTAGGAAACCATAATTTTGGTAGCATAGTCCCAAAACTCCTCCCATTGGCGAAAGTCCATAAAGATAAGGGGACCTTTACTAAAATGACAGTGAGTCATTTTCCCATTTTTTTCACTTAGTCTATTAGTTGTATCTTAGTTTCTCCCTTCCTTAGTGCCTGTTGTGCTATTTAACAACCCCCATTATTTTAGAATATTTTCCTTAGAAAAATAATGGGGACCCTTTAAAAAAAAAAAATACTAGAACGAATAAGACCCTTAAGTGATTAATACAAATAGAAATAAGAGTTAAAAGGGCAAAGCAACAACTTTTTATCTAAAGGGAACTTACACGGAAAATTCAATAGAAACATGCTTGTAGATCGCAATCGCAAAATCGCATTGATAACATATGACCTTTAAAGCCACTCCAAATGAATTGCAATGTGAAATCAATAAAAGGCTTTAATAAAGGAAAAGGCTTCCACCCAAATGATATTTCATGAACAGAAAACTGCAGGACTAGACACTGCCACGTAACCAATCAAAAATCGCATTTCCATCATGTCAACATTCAATCTGCCACTCATTTTCATTTCCCCGATGTAATGCATTCCATCGCATCGCACTTTTTCTAATTACCACTTCTATCCACCATCCAATTTCGCCGAAATTGAAATTGTGATATCACATCACAAATTTTGGAACTTTTCTTTTCCCACACTAATGTTTGAAGCCTTTAAAAAACTTTAATCTTTTGACTTCAAGAGAGTTATAGTGTGAAAAGGAATTGAACGCAATCGGCAAGAAGTAGGTATTTATCATTTTAAGAAGTTTACACACAAATGGATTTGTGATGCGAAAATATCTTATTTAAATGCTTAAATGTCTACTCGAGCATGTGAACCCATTCTTCCCATTAATGAAATAACTTAACGGTTTTAACAGCTCGAGCCTCCAAATATGATTTGACTACATGAGAATAAATTTTTTAGATTATCTACGTGCCAAGTTTTATTTCCCATTATTTCCATTATTTTTACACTACTCTTCTATTGTGACAAGATTGCCCCTTTTTACGTATTGTTCTTATTATTTCACAGGAAAATCCAAACAAACAGAGTTCCTCATAATTGTCTAAGGCTGCAAATAAGTCCAAAAAACCCATGGCTCACCCTAATCCTGTGGCTTCTGCTAGTGAAATAACAAAGATGCCACCCTTATTCACATATACAACATGCACATCAGAGACTGGTTCTACTTGTTGGGAAACAATGTATAGATTATTTGAAGATGAGAAACCCCACAGGGTTGAGAGAACAACTACTGCAAACACTTCTGATTCCTCAGAAGCTACTATAGCTGATGTCACCAACTCTTTTCTACACTGAATTGCTACATGTCCCAATATTTTACCAAACACAGATATGGTAAAATGGATTATTTAAAACCTTAACATCAGAGATGGAACTTTCCTAACAAGAAGAGGTACAATTAGAGGGTCATTCAGAGCCGAAGATTTGAATAAAATGTACCAAATTCCAAACCCTAAGAAGGTGTATGATAAATATTTCCTAGCACAATTTTCCAAGGAGAATAAGCTACAATCCGACCCCATAAAGCAATGGAGGAGAAATCCTAACAACCATAAACATGATGATAAGGGTGTGTATTCCACTGCTTCGCTTATTGGTTCCTATTGTTATATTTTTGCTATGATGTCTATACTTTTCGGCCAACCCAATACCACTAAATTCTCTGTTGAATGGGTTCCCCTCATGGATGTTATAGACTCTTGTATCATGGACTGGGGAACCATTTTGTCCAATAATATTTCTACTCAGATTCTTTAATACAGAAAGAATCATTCATTTTCGTCCAAAATCATTCCCCCATTTTATACGAGTGCCTACATTATGGATGCAGTGTGTTTTATGTTAGATTTTCCAGCCATGGCTTGGAAATGGAATACCCAAGACCCTACTCCCATTCATATTTATCATAGTATTCTATGGGAATAAAAATATGAAACTAATTTTTTTCAAGATCTGCCATGGAGTTATGCTCCCACGGTTTCAAGTTGTGTTTGATGAAAAGGCCCCTAGATTTTCCAAAGAAGCTTAAGCAAACTTCACATCCATTGGAAAATGGTTTGGGGAGGAATTTTTAACTTATGTCAGATTTTTTGGGAGCTTAGCCTGACCACATGTCCTACCATTATATGTTTCAGATAAACTTCTCGCAAGAAAATTTTCCTATCAAACTGCAGGTCATGGATTGACAAGGTTTTGAAAGAAGCAGAGAAAGCTTCGTGGCCCTCTTTTCCTATTTATTTTGGTTTCTATGAATTAGAAAATTTCAAAGATGCAAGGTTAGAAATCAATCAAATCCAATGTTTGAAATTATTTACAATTTCTAACAGACAATATGACCTAAACCAAGTTGCATTGAATTTCACAACTCAAGTGAAAATCATGCCATTTTCCCATGAAAATGATGATTTTGATTACTTGTTTGAGTGATACTTATAATTATTCAATAGTGGAGAAATTAGCATCATCACGCCTCAATCCTTAGCAAATTTCCCAGTTCAAGCAATACAGAAATAGAAGGTTGGAATGGATTAGTCTAAATATACTAGAGGTGTCCCAACCTATCTCACAAAAATAACAACAATAGAAGTAACAACAACAGAGAATACAGGGAAAAGAAAAACCCCCTAAGGATATTAAAGTCCTTAGTGGAACAGAAGAAGATAAGTCTTTTCGAACTCAAACCAAAGATCCTCTGTTTCCAAGCGACTTCGACGAAGTCTGGAAAAATTTTGATCAACAGCTGGAAGGAGACCAAGAAGTGGTGATCATTGATCATCAACAAAAAGTGGAAACACCTCATGGTAAAAGTCATAACATGTTTACTGTTGGGTCAACTGAAAAATAAGTTAACGCAGACGAAGTAGAATTTATCCCATCCTCCACAACATCAGAAATTGTGTTGAAAATTGAGGAAATACCTCCTTTGGATATATTTTACAGCCCCGGGCATAAAGTTGTCATGATCAGGCAGAAAAAAAGGATGAGATCAAAAAAATTACAAATTCTCATTCCTCGGGATGTCTCTATGGAAGTATTTTGGAAAGACTCACAAGTAGATCCATCCCAGGATCTAACACAGTTAACTCAATTTTCAGGAGCATATCCATCTGCCACCATTGACAAAGCCACTAAAGTTCGGAAATTGGTCAAAGAGAAAGATGAAATGATCCTTCAATTGGAGTAGGAATTTCTAACAGAGAAGCAAAGTGTTAATCAGCAATTACAAGCACAAGTGTCAAAGCTCCAACAGAGCTTGGATCAATTAAAGCAGCAACACCAATCTGAAATTGGTGCTAAAGATACTCAGATACACCAACTGCAATTCAATGTTGAAAAGTTGAAATATAATCCTAAATTGGATGAATTCAAGAAGGAATCTTTGGAACTAAATACTTTGTTAGCCCAACAATAAGTTTTTTTCTGCCAAAAATTATCTAACATTATTTAATTGTGTGAAAAGAGTGATTCACTGATGAATCGAGTAGCTGAACAGAGGATCAACTTTGATTTAATTGATGACAAAGTATCCCACGTCACCTGGAAAGATATTGTTGAAGGCCGAAAGGCCAATCTTCCCAGGATTGAAGATTATAAAAAAGAAATCTTATTTACTTATTGGGACATACAATTAAAACAGGTTGAAAGGGAAATTTGCAAAGCCATAGATGTTTCCAGCAAAATTGTTGAAATAGTTAGCCAAAATCGCATTGCTTCTAATATGATTGATAAATTCCCTCCCGGTTCTGTACCTATTGTAAAAGATTTGATAATACAGTGGCAGGAAATGTCCAAGATGAAGGAAGAAAGCATAAAAAAATTGGATAAGGTGGATTGGGAAAATTATTGGAAGCAATTTTTCAAGCCACATAGCCAATGGCTAATGTTGCGTTGTCTAATCAACATTTCCTCTTACATGATGCCTCCACTATCAGATGCGGTCTACACATGAAAACAACATGTCAGGCTAGGCCAACCTCCTGAATTTCAACCTATGATTGACATCCTTCAACTGAAAGAACGAATGGCAAAAGAGACATCGATGCAATCCTGAAGCAATTCATCCCACCAAAATATGTTTCAGTTTTTATTTCACATAATTTAAGGAGAGTTGTTTAAACCTCCTCAACTCTTTGTGTAATTTCTATTTTTGTAATTTTTATTTTATTATATAAACCCTTTCATGTCTTTAAAGAAAGGGTCCTAAAATTTTGAAAATAAGACTTTACGGAAGTTTCAATTTTCTACTCTTAAAGTTGTTCTTAATAGAAAAGGTTGGAACAGAGATTGTTTTTCAAATTAGCAGAGTTAGCATATATATGGTACTTTTATATTTATGTTGATATTATGTTTCAAATGATAAATAGTTGATTTTCCTTATAATTTATTGTTATATGTATCTTTTTTAATACAATCCAGCATTAATTCACTTCTAAACATGTTTGATTGCCATTTTTTTATACATATACAATACATGCAATAATAGATGTGATATATACTTAATAAATTGATTTGATTAACTATTTAATCAAATCAATTATCTTATTCATTTCTCTAAGTGTTTGTAAAAAATATTCATTTGCATTCACTTAAATATCATATTTTTAAAATGCATATAACATAAATAATATTCATCCCGAGATAGAGATAGGTATATATATTTTCTTTAAACTTCTTGTCACTCCTATTTACCAAGTCAAATCCAGTTAAAATACCACCCATCCACTCAATTATATTTCATTAGGAAACTGGTCCCATAAATCCAGTCAGATCCACTATCTCAAGCGGATAAGGGACGGTTTTTGAGTCCCTAGCCGCCCTGATGTTGTTGCACCGATTTTCGAGACATCAACATTTTTGGCGCTAGAAGGAAGGCCACTAGACTATGAATGGCACCAAATATTAATCCTAAAAACAAATACCATCAAAAGATTCGATCTCCCTCCAAATCTCCTACAAACTTCAAGTCCACGCTCAAAATATCCTATCTTTAGATCAGAAGTTGTTCAATCTTCTCCCGAGTCTCCTAGTCAATTCCCAAATAAATCTCCCCTGATTATGCCCTGGAATCGCCTAAAGTACAAATATTAATAAATATATTAGAAGAAATATCTATTTCAGCATAAAATCATGTGCTTTATGAAGCCTCTGAAGGAAGTGTTACTTAAATTTTATAAGGTACTAGTGTATTGACTCGTTTTGAGAGTGAAAAACTTGGAATAAACCCATTTGAGTTTCCTCCTCATTCCCATCGTAGGAAATCTTCGACATCTGAATCTCAAAAATATACTAGTGAGATTCTTTCAAATTCTCCCTCTCAAACTCCACCATTTATTCCTCCTTCAATTACATCTTCCCAACCAATTTCCTCATCAACTCATATCCCCTCATCTCAGTCCACAAGCGTTGCTTCAAGCAGTACTAGTTTCGTGGTTGTTTCTTCTACATCCACCTCTGGAACTACCTCTTCCTCTTCAAACCCTTCTTCAGGACAAATCAACCCTTTGATTCACACAATGGAAAATATACCTTGGATGAATCCTGGAGTTGTTCAATTACCAGGTCCTCTTCATCCTTTACCTAAGCATCCAGAAAGATGGTTGCCTAAGTATAATTCAAACGACGGTCTCCCTGCGGAAGAACATATCCATAGTTTCATGTTATATGTGAATCTAACTGATGTCTCTGAAGAATATTGTGTAGTAAGATTGTTTCCCTATACTTTTCAAGGATCAACTAGATCATGGTACTTTTCATTACCACCAGGAATTATTACTAGTTGGGACATATTTGAGGAACATTTTTTGAATAAATTTGGTGATGATCGTACTACTGCTACTCTCATCAATTATCTTTCAAATATTAAAGCAAATTCGGGTGAAAAGATTAAAGATTTCAATTCCATATTTAACAAATTTCTCAATAAAATCCCAGCTACATCTAAACCCGGTGTAGATGTACATATTGAATGGTATATATCCTCTCTTCCTTCTAATATAGCAATTTTTGTAGATAGATCCAATAAGGATACTTTGGTAGAAAACATGAAAGAAGCCATTTCTGTAGAAAAGAGAATTCTTGCTTTAGAAAAGAAAACCGCCCAGGAAGATAGAAAAGCTAAAAAAAATATGTTTAAGGATGAACCCAAAAATAAAACAACTAAGGATCCTTATGATCTTGAAGGATTACAAAAGGTCCTCAAAACCATGTCAGATGACATGGTAGAAATTAAAAAAAAAAGTAGTTGAATCTTCTTCAAAAAAAACTTTTAGATCTTTTAAGAAAACTCAGGCTTCAAATCCTCAGCCTCCAAATGTAATCTCCAATGTTGAATCAGATCAAGATGAAAAAGAGGATGAATCAATAATGTCTGCAGATGAAACATAGGATGAATATTTGGTTGAATTTCATGGATTATGGGATTTTATTCTTCCTACATCTGATAATGAATATGAACATGAAGCACTGGTAGTTAGCACTAGAAGTAAAAATATTACTGATCTCCCTCAGTCTCCTCAAAAGCAGAAATCGTCAACCTCTGTTGCTAAAGAAAAAATTGTTAACAAAAATAATCCTCCTCAAACAATCCAAACTTCTTCTACCTCTCCATCTACATCAAAAACCTTAGTGGCCTCAGATACCATTGAGTATAATATATGGGAATATATGAAGAAAGTTAAAGCAAATATCTCTATGTATGAGGTGAGTAAATTAAAACAGTAGCAGAAAATCTTACTCAAAGAACTGAATTCAGTCCTTGCCTCGCCTTTAACTATGTGTGTTACCTCTAAAGCCTCAAAAGGATTAGGCAAACCTCCCACAGATTCATCTGCAAAGATCAATGCAACTGATGCTATCCTAATTGGAGACAGATCTAATTCTCACACCCCTCCTTTCCTTTTGACTTGTGAATAATTTTTTAACAAGAATGTGCACAATTTCCAGATAGATTATGGGGCTTCTTTAAATATTAGGCCATATTTTGTTTGTTTGAAGTTAAACATTTCTCCTCAAAATTATGCAGTACACATTGTTCAATTAGATAGAACCAAATTCAAGGTTTTAGGAGAAATGAATTTTGTCCTTATTATACTAGCTTCTAATTCAAAATTTCATCAAGTAATTGATATTCTAGTTGTTGATATTCCTGACTCTTACAGTTTAATTTTGATTAGAGATTGGTGAGAAAAGCTTCAAGGTTATTTTTGTTAGGTAAATTGACTTGTGATTATATTCAAGTTTGACCGAGTTAAACAGTGACAGTTTTGGGGCACATGGTATTGTGCACACATGGTTTTCAGCTCATGGTATTTCGTGTAATGGAGCCTATAAAAGGCTCAGAGGAATTCATTGTAATGTAGGCTTGGATGTAAGCGGTGAAGGCTCACTTGGCTGGATTGGCCATGGTTTTGACCAAGGCTAATGAAATTTCATTAGGGTGGGTTTTCCCCGGAGTTTGGGGTTTTTCCCGATTAAATTACTGTGTTTATGTTTATGATTTGTTGCTGGTTATATTTAGTTATTCCTCTAGGTAATTATTGTTGGGAAAAATACTGAGAGGGGGGGGTGAATCAGTATATAGGGCATACTCAACCTTTTCACTTTTTCTTACTTCTAAAACCCATACGCTACTTTGCTAAACCAAACTAGCGTATACACGCGGATATCCTTCATAAAAATCGCGTATACACAGAGATCTAATTATGCCATTAATTCTTCACTTATATCATTCCATCATTCATTCATTAGATGTTCAATAAACAGTAAACATGTGCAGTAAGAATAGAATAAACCATCACACATAAGCATCACACATGAACACCAGGATTTTAGGTGGAAACCCATGTCGGGAGAAAACCACCGCTGCAGTTGCTCAGCCTTCAACATTTTATTATAGAGAAAACATCTACAACATATGTCTTGTGAACTCCTACCATCAGGCACCACTGCGGCTCGTTTACCCGGCCTCTCTGAAGGGAGCTCCAGCCCCTACTTTCATTTACCGGCCCTCCCTGGAGAGGAGCTACGACCCCCTGATCTCGTTTACCGACCTCACACGGAAGGGAGCTCAACCCACGACTCGTTTACATTCCACACTCACCTGGAAGGGAGCTACGACCCCCTGATCTCGTTTACCAGCCTCACCTAGAAGGGAGCTACAACCCCCTGACTGAAGGCTACAACCCTCAGCACCTCTATGGACCACGTTTCATCAATTTTCACACTGGATCCAAACAACTTCAATAGAGCACTACTTGCAGGCCTCGTTTCATCATATTTTCAGACTGGATCCAACCCACACAATTAACCTCAAGGAACATTCATCAAACCAACCACTTGCTCTATAGCAGCATAACCAACCTTTGAACAACCCAGATCATCATAGACAGATAGCAGTAACACATCAGAAACAGATAGCAGAACAGATCAGACATCTCTCAATTTCAGCAAACCCTATTTTATCATACGCGCTTTTCTTTCACTGATCCTGCGTATATACGCGCCTTTGACCATACAAACCCGCGTATACTTCTGTAGATATTACAGAACTAATTTCTCTGCCCATACGCTCTTTATCTTCAGTAAACCCGCGTATATACGCGCTTCCTCTGTGGCGAACTAGCGTATGGTTCTTCAGACATTTAGGTCATTGCAATTCTTCAGAACAGATACATCACATAGATTTTACCCTTTACTTCAGACAGATGTTCGCCTCATCTCAGATCTAATCATTCCATAAACAGATCTAGCAAGTATAAATATATTTCAGATCTAGATACCCTTCTTCATCATTTTCTTCATTGGTGCATCATGCATTCAGATCTATCATTCAACTGTAACCCTTTCCATTCAGATATACTTCAGAAGTATTCATTCAAGCTCGGACATCTTGCACCCACACTCCTCATTTGCACAATGAATTTCTTCTCCTTATATGGGGTTACCCTTTACAATACCATGAGCCCAATACTACATTACTTCCGATGGTATTCCTGGACGGGGTCATTTAGGCGAATCATTACCCAATACAATGGGTCAATACCATGGTGGTTACCCTTGGTTTCCCACTTTATGAGCGCTTTTGCCTATACGCGACTTGGAACGTTGTTTCCCGCGTGCATACGCGACTTCCCCTAGACATATCCACGTATGCCTTGAGACATACTCTTTTCATCATAGAACTAACACCTCTTTTGAATTCCTTTCTTCATTGCAATACGTACTCATAATCTATCAGCACATCTTCATCGAAGTGGGTTGCCATTCAAGGACAACACTCTATCAAGTGGGTTGTCATCAAGGACAACACTCAGCATCATATTGCTAACAAACATCATTTCATATTAGATCTACATCATTTACCAAGTCCATCAGGTCAAGACTAACTTCATCAGGTGGATTGCCATCAAGGACAACACTACGCATCATATTGCCAACAATCTCCCCCTTTGGGCTTGATGGCAACCATGATGGTGTTTGGTTACCACAACAGATAGGTACATTAAGAATACAATGACACCAAGTCACTCTCCCCATTTTTGACATCATTCTTTCTCTTCATTCAAACACCATGTCACTCTTCCCCTTTGACATCAAGGGCAAAGGGCGGATCAAAACCAACACACTCTCCCCCTATTCTCCTCATGTAGCAGAAGCGTTCTGCAGATCTGATATATACTGAAGTGACCAAGCTCCCCCTGAGTTCATGCTGAATCTTCAAACATATTTTTCAATGAAGTACATGACTCTATGAACTTCCTATCACCAAAGACTCATACTTACATCAAATATTCAACCAAGTGGATTTACATATGAGACTCAAGTACCCAACCAAGTGGGTTTACACATTTCAACTCAGCTACCCAACCAAGTGGGTTTACAAAATTTGACTCAGCTACCCAACCAAGTGGGTTTACAAATTTGACAAGTCCTTACATGACTGAATATTAAAATTTTACATCATGGGTCTCAACAAGACCTTTTCATCAAATTACAAATATGACCATTTATGACCAACACCAGAAAGTTCTTAAGAAAGAGAACATATTTCAGAACCATCATAATGCCAACAATGCATTATACTCAGCAAAGCTAATGCTCCCCCTGAATCTGTGCATCCAAGCATCCTTTCCATATGACTAAGGCTCCCCCTTAGTTTGTGCATCCTGAACACTTTTACCAACAAATCATCAAGGCTTCTTTATCAAAACATTAGAAATAGAATTATGAGAACTGGAACAGTATCAGAGATACCAAACAACACTGCAGCTGTGCTGAAGAAAGCTGACCCCAAACAGAAATTTGTCAGCAATCAGACATACGCGGTTTTATGTGCATGAACTCGTGTATATACGCGACTGTGTTTCAGGAAGTCTGCGTATCCCATACCATCTTCTATATTTTAACCATATCTGATCCTCTGTGAGAAAAATACAGTGTTCAGCTTCTTTTTGAGATATTTGAATGCTTCCCTGGAATACAGATAGATAGAACGGTGTATTTGTGTCTTCAAGCGTCATCCAACGGTTGTAGCATAAGCACATTAGAAACCGAGCCTTCAGATTCTTTGCAGCATCAATAAATTATTTCCAAGAGAATTTATCATACCAGAACAACATCTTCAAATATGTGTCAATCATCCATGTGGTCCAATATCACCATGATATTTAAGATTTAACATGAAGTAACATATGTAGGGAAAAGATCTCAACCATAGTAACAAACTCTACATGATCTATTCTTATTTCTGAATCAAACGACTTCCAACTCATCCATGCGTGAGAACAAAATATACTTTTCAGCAAACAGGGCTCAAAATCTCATCATAATAAACCATATACCAAGTCATCATCATTTGAGCATGAGTATCACAATAACCAAAGAATAAGCAGTCACAGTGCCAACAATGCAATCATTAGTATTCAAACTGTTGCTCCCCCTGAACCAGTGCTCCACCTTAATTTGTGCAACCTGAATACGTTCATCAGCAAGTCATCAGCAGCTATCTCTGCATGAACTGTCCTTATCTCTGAATTATAATAATTTCATCTCAGCAACGAATACTCTTCATCAAGAAGCAAACAGGATTCATCCATAATCTTCAACATAAGAAACCAAGTATCATATCATCATTATTTAGAACTGAGAAACTAAGCTAATACTGAGTCAATAATACAGTTATTAACAGTCAGACTGATGCTCCCCCTGAACCTCTGCTCCTGATCTTCAGCTATCATTCCAATTCTCTTATCATAAGTGCATACGCGACTGTGTCTGCTGGAACTAGCGTGTATACGCGACTTTTGTTCATAGAACCCGCGTATGCAAAGTGAAGCATAGAAATTTTTCACATTCCTTCATCTCCCCCTGTGCTTGTACCTCCTGTACCTGTCTTTTCCACATCAGATGCGTTGTCAAAAATAAACATAACCAGAGTAATCAAATCAACCATGAGAGTCATCATACATTTCTCCCCCTGTGACGATACATTACTAAATCTCATAATGTATCCCACATCATTCCTGCAGTCAATAAGAGAAGTAAGCTTCAGAAGTGGATGACTACAGTAGGGTCAGTATTCCCTACGTTTCTGACTGGTCCTCCTTCTTTTTCCAAATTTGCTTGAACTTCCTAACTATGTGCTGAAAATTGTCCACTTTCTCAGATCTGTTCAACCTGCATTCCTTTTCTACATGTCCATACTTGTTACAAGAATAACATCTCATGTGTCCAGAGAAATAAGCATAAGAATCATAATGATTATTTCTAATCTTCCTCCTTTTACAATCAGCTGCTTTATGTCCATACTTGTTGCATGAAAAACAATATCCCTTGAAGCTACCAGAGTACCTTTCTATGTAGGATCTGTTAGTTTGTGGCTGAAATATTCTGCTTCTGCAATTTGCTGCAACATCCCCATAATTATGACATTTAAAACATTCAACATTCTTGAATGATATCCTTTGAGAATTCATGATCATTGGTTGACCTTTTGTTTCTTTCAACTCTTCAGGTTTTGCTTTGACATCCTTTGAATCTTTAGCACTTCCTTGCGAACTAGATTCTCCTTTGGCCGTTTCATGAAAACCCAGACCAAGTTTAATAGAAGGAGACCTTTGACTACTAAGAATATTGTCCAAAATCTTAGTACTATCTTGAAACCTCAAAAGTTTAACCTTTTCTTCTAATTTACCTTTGAGAATGTTTACCTCAACCTCCAAGGCTTGACATTGCTTCGTCATGCTTTCTTCTTTCCTTCTTCCATCTTCTACTTGGTCATTCAGATTTAGAATCTCTTCTTTCAACCCATTTTCTTGTTCTTCAAAATTTTGTAAGAGATCTTCATTCTTCTTATTTGATGCTTCGAGATCTGCTTTCAGCGAGATGTTTTCTGCTTCAAGTCCTGCATTCTTCTTATTTGATTTTTCCAGATCTTCTTTGAGAGAGATGATTTCAGCTTCAAGTCCTTCCTTTTCAAATGGTAGGGGTTCTTCATTCTTCTTATTTGATTTTTCCAGATCTGCATTTAGATCGTTGATTTCTGCTTCAAGTCTTGTCATTCGATTGGATGCATATGCATGGAACCTTTGGTACTTGTCTATCTATCCATTCAGTATTTCTATCTTTCCTTTCATTTGAGAGATCATTTATTTGTAGATAGATTCTTTCTCTTTAAGTGATCTTTGTTGATCTTCAACTTTGATCTTGATAGCTTCCTCTAGACCCAAAGCATTACTTTTACTATCTTCACTATTGCAAACACCAGAAAGTGAATCACAAGAACAACTATCAATACCTGATTTATCTTCTTCATTTTCTGCTGCACATGTTTTCTGAGATATCTCCATTTCAGTAGCCTTCTTCTTTTTCTTTCTTCCCATTGCAACGGATCTCCTTCAAGCGATCAAGCTTCTGCAGAAGAACCTACTCTGATACCAATTGTTGGGAAAAATACTGAGTGGGGGGGGGGGTGAATCAGTATTTAGGGCATACTCAACCTTTTTACTTTTTCTTACTTCTAAAACCCATACGCTACTTTGCTGAACCAAACTAGCGTATACACGCGGATATCCTTCATAAAAATCGCGTATACACAGAGATCTAATTATGCCATTAATTCTTCACTTATATCATTCCATCATTCATTCATTAGATGTTCTATAAACAGTAAACATGTGCAGTAAGAACAGAATAAACCATCACACACAAGCATCACACATGAACACCAGGATTTTTAGGTGGAAACCCAAGTCGGGAGAAAACCACCGCTGCAGTTGCTCAGCCTTCAATATTTTATTATAGAGAAAACATCTTACAACATATATGCTGGTGCAGACTCTACCAGCACGCAGGCACTCACCTGCGCTCGTTTACCGGCCTCCACGGAAGAGAGCTCCAACCCCACTGACTCGTTTGACCTCACGGAAGGGAGCTCCCGACCCACGATCTCGTTTGACCTCACTGGAAGGGGAGCTCCAATCACGACCGTTTACCGGCCTCTCTGAAGGGAGGCTACGGCCCCCTGCTCTCGTTTACCAGCCTCTTCTGGAAGGGAGCGCCAACCCCCTGCTCTCGTTTACCAGCCTCTCCAGGAAGGGAGCTACAACCCCCTGACTGAAGGCTACAACCCTCAGCACCACCATGGATCACGTTTCATCAATTTTCACACTAGATCCAACCCACACAATTAAGCTCAAGGAACATTTATCAAACCAACCACTTGCGCTATAGCAGCATAATCAATCTTTGAACAACCCAGATCATCATAGACAGATAGCAGTAACACATCATAAACAGATATCAGCAAGACAACAGAACATATTAGACATCTCACAACTTCAGCAAACCCTAGTTTATCATACGCGCTTTTCTTTCACTGATCCTGCGTGTATACGCGCCTTCATGCATATAAACCCTCATATACTTCTGTACATATTACAGAGCTAATTTCACTGCGCATACGCGCTTTCTCTTCAGTTAAGCCGCGTATATACGCGCTTCCTCTGCGGCGAACTAGCGTATAGTTCTTCAGACATTTAGGTCATTGCATTTCTTCAGAACAGATACATCACTCAGATTTTACCCTTTACTTCAGACGGATGTTCGCCTCATCTCAGATCTAATCATTCCATAAACAGATCTAGCAAATACAAATACATTCCAGATCTAGATTCCCTTCTTCATCATTTCTTCATTGGTGCATCATACATTCAGATCTTTCATTCAACTGTAACCCTTTCCATTCAGATATGCTTCAGAGAGAAGTATTCATTCAAGCTCAGACTTCTTGCACACGTTTGCACAATGAATTTCTTCTCTTTATATAGGTTTACCCTTTTTCAATACCATGAGCCAAAACCACATTACTTTCGATGGTATTCCTGGACGGGGTCATTTAGATGAATCATTACCGAATACAATTGGTCAATACCATGGTGGTTACCCCTGGTTTTTCACTTTATGAGCGCTTTTTCCCATACGCGACTTGGCACGTTATTACCCGCGTGCATACGCGACTTATCCTAGACAAATCCGCGTATGCCTTGAGACATACTCTTTTCATCATAGAACTAACACATATTGAATTCCTTTCTTCATTACCTTCTGTACTCATAATCTATCAAGCACAACTTCATCAAGTGGGTTGCCATTCAAGGACAACACTCTATCAAGTGGGTTGTCATCAAGGACAACACTCAGCATCATATTGCTAACAAACATCATATCACATCAGATTTACATCATTTACCAAGTCCATCAAGTCAAGAATAACTTCATCATGTGGATTGCCATCAAGGAAAACACATGCCAACAATAATCATCTTCATTAAGTGGGTTGCCATCAAGGACAACACTCTGCATCATATTGCCAAAATTATTTTATCTGGTAAATGTTTCTTCATTTGCTATTAGATCGATGGTTTAGGTTTTGGCTTCAGAGGGACACCTTTGTGGTCAAGGTTAACCTGGATTATCTAACGAGAGCGGGTTGGTAATGGCTTTGGGGTTAAATTTGTGGATCTACATTTGAAAGTGTTTCTTTGCTAAGAGATGAAGCCAGATTCAAAGGTTGCATCAATGGATCGAGGGTTATGCATAAGTCTGATCTGTGTAGCAGTGAAAATGTGCCCAAATCAATGGAGAATTTGCTGAAAACCCTAGATCAATGCAAATTTCACAAGAAAAAATAAAAAATAAAATGGTGAGCACCCGACTATGGACAGAGGCATCGACAGTGGAAGCAAACCCTTCTGTAGCTATGACTGTGTGAGAATATAGAGGAGGTGATGGGGGGAATGTTTGATAAACAAGAAAAGGAGCAACTGTATTTGGCATAGAAGCATCCGAACGTGATGCATGCTATCACTCTGCTGGCTGTGACAGATGAAGAGTTATTTTCGATGGTGTGGGAAGGAGGATCGATGGATCTAATGATGGTGGCCACGACAGTCCACTAGTTCGACCTCGTCACCTGGGCGTGACAGCGGTGTGGTCTCAAAAATAGGGGCTATGGCATGAATGCCAAGAAATCGAGCTCACACAAAGAATATGAGGCTTGGGCTATAACGTAATCGAACTTGTGAGATTCGGCGAGTCCGATGAGGATCAGGGTAGGAGCGAGCTAGGTTGTAGGTCTCGGGAAAGGCACCAATACAACCCCAACGACCTCCATCCCATGTGCTAAATATTTCCAACAGGTTTGATATTGGAGATAGCTTGGCCATTTTCGCATGCAAGCGACAGCGAGGAGTCTGTGTTCTTAGCGAGAGCGAGAACAAGCTAGGAATGGCTGAACCCTGGTTGGTCGATGCAGTTTCCCTGGATGTTGCTCGGTGATGGTACAACGGGATTTCATTGTGGACCAGGATTTCTTATCTATCATTGATGAAGGATAACATTTGCGGCAGAGGTGGTGTCTCTACTTTCAATTCTCAAGAAGAGGTTGTGCATCCAACATATGAGATCGGTGGAGAAGAGCTTTGAAAATGAGAGTGAGAAGTTGTTGAAAAAGTGTAACCACTGTAATGGTTGATGAGAACGTTGCACAAAGGTTTATGTGGAGCACCACAGGTAGGAAGATCGTTGCTCTTGTAATCATGTTGGCGCTCTTGTGATCACGTTGGCCTCTTGGAGCAATTTGCGTAGGAGGAAATGTAGCCTATGGAATTATATCTTTGTTTTAGAGAGGTCTTGGTTTATAAATCCATAAAGTAAGAAACTATGGGGACTGGTTACATGCAGAGTATTTGACAGAATGAGTCAATCAAATAATTATCATAGTGTGGTGGTAAATGGTTGAGGATAGAATTGGGCAGATTCATGTACAACTATGATGTCCTCTTTGGAGAGGACGTCATGAATGTAGAGAATGGTCATACAAATAATAGCAACAATGAAACAAATATATATATATATATATATATAATGGAGTTAATTTTTGCATGTAAATGGGCATACTGTTGTAAGACTTGGTATGGCATGCGTACCACTGGCTAATCACTGGCAAAGTCTGGGTTAGACCTAGGTGATAGGGGGGGATGTCAAGTTAACAATTACCCTGGGTAAAAATTTGAGGGGGGAGGAGCTAGAGTGAGTAGGGTCATCTCAAATTTTTGTTTGGATTTAGTTAGGAAACCCCAAGTCAAGTTTAAGGGGGGAATGTTAGGTAAATTGACTTGCGATTATAGTCAAGTTTGACCGAGTTAAACAGTGATGGTTTTGGGGCACATGGTATTGTGCACCCATGGTTTTCAGATCATGGTATTGAATGTAATGGAGCCTATAAAAGGCTCGGAGGACTTCATTGTAATGTAGGCCTGGATGTGAGTGGTGAAGGCTCACTTGGCTGGATTGCCCAAGGTTGTGGCCAAGGCTAATGAAATTTCATTAGGATGGGTTTTCCCCGGAGTTTAGGGTTTTTCTCGGTTAAACTATTGTGTTTATGTTTATTATTTGTTGCTGGTTATGTTTAATTGTTCCTCTCGGTAATTATTTATGTTCTTCGGTAAATGTTTCTTCAATTTTGTCACTGATTGGTCTCATGTGTGGCTTCCCTACAATGGTAAGCCAAATCAAATCACAGTTGACCATGAAAAACACATGAAATACTCAACAACTAATTTCGAGGATGAAAATGAACCAATGGATTTTACCAATAAAATCCTTGGAAATTACTGTGATGAATCTTTTTTGGGCAATTTCAATCCACATCAATCTCCATTTCTTATCAATTCGGTTAACTCTCAAATTGAAAAAAATTCTCAGTCAGACTCTTCCAAATATATAAATATTGTAGGAAAACCTTGTGTTAAAACTTTATTTTGGACATTATACTTTGATGGATAAAAATCAAGCAATGGTGCAGGATTTGTTTGCATACTAATTAATACAGAAGGAGAAAAGACAATGTTGGCATGTAGGTTAAAATTTGAATGCAAAAAAAATACTGCATAATATGAGGCATTGGTCCAAGGCTTCTATAAAGCATTAGACCTTGGTGTAAAATATCTTCAAGTATATGGTGATTCTGAAATAGTTATCAAACAGGTAAGAAATATTATTCACTATATTTCTAGAAATCTCAAACATTACCAGTCACTAGTACAAGCTCTTACCTCACACTTCTTAGAATTCAAAATATCACCTATCCCAAGGCTCCAAAATGCAAGCGTTGACCTTCCAACTAATGTAGCATCCAGACTTATTCCTTCTCATGATTATAGTCCATATATATTTTCTATAGAATTTATTTTTTGCCCATGATAATGTCACTAACTAGAGAGTATTTAATGATCATGAAGATGTTCTTAACTTTCTCACATCCAAAGGATCATATGATGATCAGTTGATCGATGAGGATGAACATGAAAGACAGTTGAAACAAAAAACTGATGAAAATGGCATACCTATTGTGGTAAAAATTGAAGACCTTTATGACCTCAAAGAAAAATTTAAGAAGGTTACTAATTCTAACCTACAAATTTCAACCTTAAGATTTGAACTAGTAAACCTTGGCACTGATCTCAACCCTATGAATATCAATCTAGGTCTTGGTCTCTCGTCTGATGAGAGATTAGAATTCATTCATTTACTAAAGAAATATAAGAATGTTTTCGCATGGAAATATGAATATCTCAAGACATATGATACCTCTATTATCCAACATACTATCCCAATGACATCCACTAAAAAACCTGTACAGCAAAAGTTAACGAAAATTCACCCCAATCTTGAAATTCAAATCAAATCTGAACTGAATAAACTCCTTAAAGCCAAGATCATATTTCTTGTTAGGCATTCAAAGTGGGTTTCAAACTTAGCCCATGTTAGGAAAAATAATGGTGACATATGTATTTGTATAGATTTTAGGAACCTTAATAAATCTTGCCTATAAGACAATTTCCCATTATCACCTATGGAACAAATTTTGCAATCATTTGATGAATCTGAAGTAATGTCTTTCCTTGATGTATTTTCAGTTTATAATTAGATACTGGTTCATCCTAAAGATAGGTTAAATACTACATTTAGAACTAAATGGGGCACTTATGCTTATCAGAAAATGACTTTTGGTTAAATAAATGCATGAGAAACTTTTCAAAGAGCAATGGATATTGCTTTCTGAGGAATAATAAACAAAATTGTGGTCATGTACTTAGATGATATAACTATTTACTCCAAGAAAAGAAGCAACCACTATCATGATCTCAAGAAAATCCTTGAACACTGCTTAAAGTATGGAATTTCATTAAATCCCAAAAAGTCTTACTTCGCTTTAAGTGAAGGAAAACTTTTAGGATTTATTGTATCAAAAGAAGGCATTTGTATTGATCCAAAATGGATAAAGGAAAATTTTTAAATCTCTCTACCCCATGACAAGAAATCCATGCAGTCTTTTTTAGGACAGATAAATTTTGTTAAGAGATTATTTCCTAATTTTTCCCAAATTATTTTACCATTGCAATTTATGATTAAGAAAAATTCACACTTTAAACGGGGACACAATGAAAGAGAAGCTTTTGATCTAATCAAGCAAGCCATCATGAATTTTCCTTCTGTAAATACCCCAAATTTTTCTAATCATTTCATTTTGTACACCTTTGCTTCTGAAACATCCTATGATGTTGTACTAACACAAATTGATGATCAAAAGATTGAAGCAACCATCCCTTTCTTTAGTTCAAATCTTCAAGGTGTTGAACTAAATTATTCAGAAGTGGAGAAACAAGCTTTCGTTGTTTATAAATATTTAAAGCATTTTAGTCATTTTCTCCTAAAGACACATACCAGGGTAATAGTTCCATTCCCAGCAGTCAAACAACTGCTTATCCAAAAGGAACTAGGAGAAAAAAGGGAAAATTGGGTTACTGATATGCAAGAATATGATATTGACATGAAACTAGCCAAAATTGTCAAAGGGCAAGGTTTCCATAGATAGATATCAGGAGCATCCAACATATCAGGTGATGAATATTCAGGTAATACCGTACACGTAGTTGAGGTAAGCCTTATTCACTCTGAATCACAATACATTGATCTTATCTTTTATTTAAAAAACAGATATGCTCCCACGAAACTCAATTATAAAAGAAAAATAGCTTTAAGATTAAAATCTAATCAATATGAAATCATTGATAATGTATTTTTATGAAAAAACTATGACTTTGTACTATTAAGATGCCTTGAAAATTTTGAAGCGTAGAAGGTTTTGCAGGAACTCCATGATTAACCCACAGATGGACATTTCAGAGGAGATAACACCGCACACAAAGTCCTTCATGTAGGATATTTTTGGCCAACAATGTTCAAAGACGCTCATGCATATGTGAGAAAATGTAAAACATGTAAAACTGTTGCTGGAAGACAAAGAAAACAAACCTTACCCTTGCAGTCAGTCAACATTGAACTACCTTTTGAGCAATGGGGATTGGATATCATAGGTGAAATTGTTTCTAAATCTTCCAAACAACATAAATAGATTCTCACTATGACATACTATTTTACTAAGTGGGTGGAATTTGTTCCACTAAAGGTAGCTAATTCTGAAGCCATCATTGAATCCATCGATCAATTCATTATTACCAGGTTTGGCTTACCTAACACACTTATGCTTGATAATGCATCTTATTTTTTGGGTAATAGTATGACTGAATTTTCTCTCAAGAGAGGTTTTAAACATAAATATTCCACTAATTACTATCCCCAAGGAAATGGTTTGTTGGAATCAACAAATAAAAATCTCATAAGAATCATAAAAAGGAATATTGATCAAATCCAGAAAAATTGGCGTAAGCCTTTAACATTTTCTCCATGGACAGATCGAATTACTCAGAAGGCCTCTACAGGCACTTCTACATTCAATATAGTTTATGGCAAAGAAGTTGTAAATCCATATGTTAGTGTTAGTCTGTACAACCTATCACCAATGATCAAATGGGCACTTATCATGTCTTGTTAGTTTCTCAAAATAAAAAAATAAAATTCATTGCATTAGGTCCTCAAGTAAAAATTTGGTCATTGGTTAGTGTGTCTAGGGCTATTTCCACTCCTTTCAAAAAAAATTACATGTTGATCCTTTTCATAATTCATTTGAGTGTACCATCAAATAAAATATCATCATTATCATTTTAGTCATCATCATCATGATTTCATTCAGTTCAGTGTCTCCATTAGGTCATTAGGGTTTCAGTCACCAAATCTATCATCCATGCATAAAATCGGGCAATGGAGGAGTGGTAATAGGTAAATTTATATTATGAATTTGGTTTCAAATGTAATTTATGTCTCTAATATGTAATAAGTTCATCATATTCCTAAAGCTTCAGATTAAGGTTCTGTTGGCCAGATAAATCGTTCTTGCGGACAAGACCGATCTCCCTAGTGTCAGAAGACAATCTAGCAACAAACGAACAACTAAGTTTGTCTTTCTCTAAGTATATTCGTTTTACAAATAAATGCTATGAAGGTGTCGATCCTACCTTAGATCCAAATGCTTATTTGCAGTCGTAAAGCTTCCGTCGCATCAAGAATCCTTCCGTCGCAACAAGAATCCTTTTGTCGATCTGCAATCACAAACAAGAAAATATCAATAGCACCTGTATAACAAATAATTATAAAACATACCTATCATAGTGATCAAGGAATCTATGAAATAAATGATCAAACGACAGCTTATTGAAATAAACAATCGAAAGACAATTTATTGAGAAAAACAGAACTTGATTGTATTAATCTTAAAATATACAGAAGAACCTTACAACCTTAGCCTTGATGTTCGAAAGGCCTTCCCGGGGTCTGAAGCAGGAATCTCCTCTACTTTGATAAGTCTTGCACTCTTCCTCCAGAAGCATAAAGAGGTATGTGATCTTTCCTCTCAAAAGCTCAGCAGAAGGAAATCTAAATCTCAACAGCACTTCAACTCAAATATTTTACCCATCAAAATATTCTTCAATCCTCCATTACTTTCCTTAACATAAAAACTTAACCCTTTGAGGCTACCCAATGCCTCCTTTTATAGAGTAGGTGAGGAGGTTAGGATTCCACCTTTAAAGGGATAAAATCCTCCTTCAAAGGGATAGGCTCCTCACATCAAGGGATTAGTTCCTTAAGGTGTGGGATACATGCACCTTAATAAAGCGTACTCATCCCCAAAAAATCTCATCCAGAACCTTCCAGAATTGACCAAAATTCAACTTTTTTGGTTTAATTTCGTGCTTTTTTGACTTTACAGGGGTACCGCAGGCATTACACTGGAAAAGTGCGTTCTAGAACGCAGTTTATCTTCACTTTACCTGCGTACCCTAGCTAAAAACGCATGCAGGCTTCATGTTACTTGCGTACCCTGAGTTTCGTAGATTTTTAGGTTTTTCTTCCGCTCCGAGGCTTGGAATGAGAACAAAGGTTAAAGATTCTACAGAGGAGGCATGTATGAGTGTTACTGAGCTCATACAGTTAGCAAAATGTCAAGGTGACAGTTTTCAGTGTAACAGATTGCCCCCTAAAGTGCGAAGTCTGGAATAGATGAAGATGAAGTCTGTCATATATGAAGAGTGAAGTACTTTATCATTTCAAGGATCATCCTATGGACACCCCAGTCGGAACCTGTAAAAACATTCAATGAAAAATATATAAATGTAATCATATCATCGCTGAGGTAGGCATTCCCATATTCAGATCAAAAAACTAACTAAACTTGTTCTGATACAGAAATGATTTTAATATTACATCAATAGTGTAGACACAGCATGGGCGCAGCCATCTGTAATGAGTAGTCTACTGTATAATAATAAAATTCCTCGCAGCCTGGATGGTGGAAACTAGATCCAGGGTCTTGATTTCCGCTTCTCGAACTAGTACAATCCTATCCATGTGAATAAATGTGTTGAAGTCGAACATGGTAGAAACAACTTGATTACCAGTCAATGATGTAAACTGTTAACAAGTGTGAGAGTAACCACTAGTAATGTCAATGGCTCTCAAAGTATTCAGTACAATCTGTGAAATGTGAATGAATGATTTGAATTCGAACATCTCATGGAATCATTCGATCGAAGGTCAATAATGTAACCTGTTGTCAAAAGCGAGAAACCTGCCATTGAGGCATGCAGATTTCAAGGTACTGACGATTTCTGGATCAACTTCCTAGATAATGAGCTGATGTCGATAGAAAGTGATATGTTGTAGGCAAGTCCACAACACGAAATCATAGATCAAGTTTTGAAAATATATTGGCAAGGACTGACTCAGGGATGGTCAAAATGGATGACAGATATTTTTCAGATGAAAGGTTTATTTGAACTATCCTCTTGAACACATAACGACACTGCAGATGGCTTGGTGACAATTGACCCAAAGCTAATACCCAGAAACTGGCTGAAGACTTTCAATGGTTTTATTAATTATTAGGCAAAGGATTTCCCAACCCAGGTGGACAAAAAGTGTCGTGTTTAAGAGTGGTTAACGGTTTTCCGAATAATCAAAATACAACAAACAGGTTCGTTTTTCTCTCTTTTCCCCCACCATTTCTGGCAAGTACCTCTTTATTTTTGACAAGCTTGAGGAGGATAACATTTGCTTGTTTATAAGCTCATCCTTCGGATGAGTCCAACTTAGTTTAAGATTCAAACCCTAAGAAGGAGTGGTTCGTCCCTGTTGAAAATTAAACAGGTCCTTTACTGTTAAATTTTAACGAGTCCAGTATAGGAGAAACTCGGTGTTTTTCAATTTTAGGGAGTCAGAAGAAAAAACTTAAGGAAACTCCATGGGTGTACTTTTTCGTAAATTTAGTCTCTTGGGCCCCAAAAAGGATAAAATAATGCGGGAGAGAACTCTATTGACCGTAATTAGTCAATGTATACCTTTTTCGTAAATAGTCCATTTCAGTCCGTAAAAGGGGTAAACTTATACTGAAGGGACGATCATTCATTTACTTTAACGAGTTCGAATAATCAAGTACTCGGCAATCTTTTCACGTTTAGAGAGTCTGAAAAGGGATTAAAAGAGAACTCCAAGGTTTCGCTTTTTCATAATTTTCAAGAGTCCGAAAAAGTGATAAAAGTATACTCAGTAGTTTCACTTTTTCTGTAAATTTTAACGAGTTCGAAAAAGGGATAAAAATGTACTCATGGTTTTCACTTTTATGTAAGTTTTAACGAGTTCGAAAAAGGGATAAAAATGTACTCCTGTGGCCGACTTTCAATTTAATTTACGAGCAGGAAAAGACGGAAAGAACTCGGCATTTTCATGTGTTTTACGAGAATGAAAGATAGCAAAATAATCTCGAGATTTTCATGAGTTTAATGAGTCTTGAAAATAACCGAAATTGACTCCAGATAGGTTTCATTTTTACAAAAGCTTGAAACAGAGAGAAAACTGTGCTTGATGCCCCCTAAGCGTAACTGCTAGAGTGCATGCCCCCCCAGCTTCATTTCATTCAACTAAGTACACTAGTAATAAATAGCTGGATGGAATGAAGGTTCATTTACGAGATCATATGAAAGACCCGACCTAAAAACTAACCTAAATATATGACTTAACATTTACGAGGTCTATTCAAAGACTCGACTCAATTAGGGGAGGATTTGTTTCATTTTTTAACGAGCTTGACGCAGGAAAAGAACTATGCTCATGGCAACATGTTTCATTTTTTAATGAGGTTGACACAGTAAAAGGAACTTTCCTCACCTACATGTTTCATTTTTTAACGAGGTTGACACCGTAAAAGAAACTATCCTCGTATCTATTTTCTAAAATCTACCTATATAACCTACTGATTCATTTTTTAATGAGGTTGACACAAGAAAAGAATTTTCCTCATACCTGATTCATTTTTTAACGAGGTTGACTCAGTAACAGGAACTATCCTCTGACCAACTGATTCATTTTTTAACGAGGTTGACACAAGAAAAGAACTGTCCTCATACCTGATTCATTTTTAAACGAGGTTGACTCGGTAACAGGAACCATCCTCATAAACTACTTATTTCTAATCTATCAATCTACTCTCTACAATCTACCTATTGATTCATTTTTTAATGAGGTTGACACAGGAAAATAACTATCCTCATCGGAAGCTTGTTTCATTTTTTAAACGAGCTTGACACAAGAAAATGAACTATGCTCATGGCAACGTGTTTCATTTTTTAACAAGGTTGACACAGTAAAAGGAACTATCCTCAGAAACTACTTATTTCTAATCTACCTACATAACCTACTGATTCATTTTTTAATGAGGTTGACACAGGAAAAGAACTGTCCTCATACCCGACTGATTCATTTTTTAACGAGGTTGACACAGTAAAAGGAACTATCTTCATACTTAATTCATTTTTTAATGAGGTTGACTCAGTAGAAGGAACTATCCTCTGATTGTTAAAAAATGAATTAGTGGCTGGTGAGGACAGTTCCTGTTACTGTGTCAACCTCGTTAAAAAATGAATCAGTCGGCGATGGGAACAGTTCTTTTTCTGTGTCAACCTCATTAAAAAATGAATCAGAAGGTAGATTGTAGAGAGTAGATTGGTAGAATAGAATAAATAGTCGGAGGATGGTTCTTTTCCTATGTCAACCTCGTTAAAAAATGAATCAGTTGGTCAGAGGATAGTTCCTTCTACTGAGTCAACCTCATTAAAAAATGTATTAAATTATGGGGATAGTTCCTTTTCTTTGTGTCAACCTCTCGTTATAATCGATTAGGTATGAGGACAGTTCTTTTCCTGTGTCAACCTCATTAAAAAATGAATCATTAGGTTATGTAGGTAGATTAGAAATAAGTAGTTTCTGAGGATAGTTCCTTTTACTGTGTCAACCTCGTTAAAAAATGAAACACGTTGCCATGAGCATAGTTCTTTTCCTGTGTCGAGCTCATTAAAAAATGAAACAAATCCTCCCCTAATTGAGTCGAGTCTTTGATTAGATCTCATTAATGTTAATTCATATATTTAGGTTAGTTTTTAGGTCGGGGCTTTCATATGATCTCGTAAATGAACCTTCATTCCATCTAGCTATTAATTAACAGCAGTGTACTTAGTTGAATGAAATGAAGCTGGGGGGGCATGCGCTCTAGCAGTTATGCTTAGGGGGCATCAAGCACAGTTTTCTTTCTGTTTCAAGCTTGTGTAAAAATGAAACCACTTTGAAGCATAGTTTTTCTCTGTTTCAAGCTTTTGTAAAAATGAAACCTATCTTGAGTCAATTTCGGTTATTTTCAAGACTCGTTAAACTCATGAAAATCTCGAGATTTATTTGCTATCTTTCATTCTCATAAAACATATGAAAATGCCGAGTTCTTTCTGTCTTTTCCCGCTCGTAAATTAAATTGAAAGTCGGCCACAGGAGTACATTTTTATCCCTTTTTCGAACTCGTTAAAACTTACAAAAAAGTGAAAACCATGAGTATATTTTTATCCCTTTTTCGAACTCGTTAAAACTTACCGAAAAAGTGAAACTATGGAGTTCTCTTTTAAGCCCTTTTCAGACTCTCTAAATATGAAAATATTGCCGAGTACTTGATTATTCGAACTCGTTAAAGTAAATGAATGATCGTTCTTTCAGTATAAGTTTACCCCTTTTACGAACTGAAATGGACTATTTACGAAAAAGGTATACATTGACTAATTACGGTCAATAGAGTTCTCTCCCGCATTATTTTATCCTTTTTCGGGCTCGAGAGACTAAATTTACGAAAAAATACACTCATGGAGTTTTCTTAAGTTTTTTCTTCTGACTCCCTAAAATTGAAAAACACTGAGTTTCTCCTATACTGGACTCGTTAAAACTTAACAGTAAAGGACCTGATCAATTTTAAACAGGAACGAACCACTCCTTCTTATGGTTCGAATCTTAAACTAAGTTGGACTCATCCGAAGGATGAGCTTATAAACAAGCAAATGTTATCCTCCTCAAGCTTGTCAAAAATAAAGAGGTACTTGCCAGAAATGGTGGGGGAAAAAAGAGGAAAATGGGTGTGTTTGTTGTATTTTGATTTTTCGAAAATCCAGTCAACCACTCTTGAACACGACACTTTCATTCACCTGGGTTGGGAAATCCTTTGCCTAACAGTTAATCAAACCACATTGAAAGTCTTCAGCCAGTTTCTGGGTATTAGCTTTAGGTCAATTGTCACCAAGCCATACGATGTGGATATGTGTTGAAGGACTGATTGAATAAATTGCATTCGTGCTGCATATACGTTGTCATCCATTTTGACCATCTCCTTGAGTCGAGTTCTTTATATATATTTTCAAAACTTGATCCTATGATCTAGGTGTTGTGGGTACTTGCTCTGACGGATCACTTTCTATGCGGCGGCAAATAGTATCTAGGAAGTTGATCGAGAGATAAATCGTGCTAACAATACGCATGCCTTAATGGCGAGTTTTTTCTTCGATAGCGGGTGCATCATTGACCGCCGATCGAAATATTCCGTGACATGACCGACTTCATCTCATTCATTCACATTTCATGGATTGCTCTTAGATACTTTTGCGGGCCATTGACGTGCTAGTGGTGCTTGTTAGCGATTTGGCTGGTAATCAGGTGGTTTCTACCATGTTGCGACTTCAGCACATTGTCCAGGAAGATAGAATAAAATCCGCTGGTTAGGGTTTGGAAATCAACATAGTCTCTTCACTTTCTACCATCCAAGCTGCGAGAAATTTTGTTATCATTCATACAGTAGACTATTTATAAACAGATGGTTGCGTCCATACTGTGTCTACACATGTCTATACTGTGATGTATTCAAAATCATTCCTGTATCAAAACAATTTAAGTTAGTTCTAGTTAGTTTTTGATCTGAGTATGGGAATGCCTACCTCAGCGATGATATGATTACATATATATATTTTGCATTGAATGTTTTTACAGGTTTCGACTGGGGTGTCCACAGGATGATCCTTGAAATGATAAAGTACTTCACTCTTCATATATGATAGACTTCATCTTCATATATTTCAGACTTCGCACTTTAGGGGGCAATTTGTTACACTGAAAACTGTCACCTTGACATTTTACTGACTGTATGAGCTCATTAACACTCATACATGCCTCCTTTGCAAGTCTTACAACCTTTGTTCCTCATTCCAAGCCCTGAAACTGGAGGAAAAACCCTTAAAACTCAAAAAAGCCTTGGGAACGCAGGTAACATGAAGCCTGCATGCGTTTTTAGCTAGGGTACGCAGGTAATGTGAAGATAAACTGCGTTCTAGAACGCATTTTTCTAGTGTAATGCCTGCGGTACCCCTGTAAAGTCAAAAAGCGCGAAAGAAAAGATTAAAAAGTTGAATTTTGGTCAATTCTGGAAGGTTCTAGATGAGATTTTTTGGGGATGAGTACGCTTTGATAAGGTGCATGTATCCCACACCTTAAGGAACTAATCCCTTGATGTGAGGAGCCTATCCCTTTGAAGGAGGATTCTATCCCTTTAAAGGTGGAATCCTAACCTCCTCATCTGCTCTATAAAATGAGGCGTTGAGTAGCCTCAAGGGGTTAAGTTAAGAATATTTTGATGTTAAGAAAACTAATGGAGGATTGAAGAATATTTTGATGGGTAGAATATTTGAGTTGAAGTGCTGTTGAGATTTAGACTTCCTTCTGCTGAGCTTTTGAGAGGAAAGATCACATACCTCTTTATGCTTCTGGAGGAAGAGTGCAAGACTTATCAGAGTAGAGGAGACTCCTGCTTCGGACCCCAGGAAGACCTTTCGAACATCAAGGCTAAGGTTGTAAGGTTCTTCTGTATATTTTAAGATTAATACAATCAAGTTCTATTTTTCTCAATAAATTATCGTTCGATTGTTTATTTCAATAAGCTATTGTTTGATCATTTATTTCATAGATTCCTTGATCACTATGATGGATATGTTTTATAATTATTTGTTATACAGGTGCTATTGATATTTTCTTGTTTGTGATTGCAGATCATCCGAAAGATGATACTTTCTTGCGACAAAAGAGCTCTTGTTGTGACGAAGGATTATTGATACGACAGAAGCACTACAACCACAAATAAGCATTTGGATCTAAGGTAGGATCGACACCTTCATAGCATTTATTTGTAAAACGAATATATTTAGAGAAAGACAAACTTAGTTGTTCGTTTGTTGCTAGATTGTCTTCTGACACTAGGGAGATCGGTTTTGTCCGCAAGAACGATTTATCCGGTTAACAAATATGCTTCTGGAGAAAGAGTGCAAGACTTATCAGAGTAGAGGAGACTCCTGCTTCGGACCCAGGAAGGCCTTTTGAACATCAAGGCTAAGGTTGTAAGGTTCTTTTGTTATTTTAAGATTAATACAATCAAGTTTTGTTTTTCTCAATAAATTGTCGCTCGATTGTTTATTTCAATAAGCTGTCGTTTGATCGTTTATTTCATAGATTCCTTGATCATTATGATAGGTATGTTTTATGATTATTTGTTATACAGGTGCTATTTAATATTTGCTTGTTTGTGATTGCAGATTGACAAAAGGATTCTTGTTGCGACGGAAGGATTCTTGATGTGACAGAAGCTTTACGACTGCAAATAAGCATTTGGATCTAAGGTAGGATCGACACCTTCATAGCATTTATTTGTAAAACGAATATACTTAGAGAAAGACAAACTTAGTTGTTCGTTTGTTGCTAGATTGTCTTCTGACACTAGGGAGATCGGTCTTGTCCGCAAGAACGATTTATCCGGCCAAAAAATTGGCGACTCCACTGGGGATTAGTTCCTTAAGGTGTGGGATACATGCACCTTACTAAAGCGTACTCATCCCCAAAAAATCTCATCTAGAACCTTCTAGAATTGACCAAAATTCAACTTTTTCAGTTTAATTTCGTGCTTTTTTTACTTTACAGGGGTACCGCAGGCATTACACTAGAAAAATGCATTCTAGAACGCAATTTATCTTCACATTACCTGCGTACCCTAGCTAAAAACACAAGAAGGTCTCATGTTACCTGCGTACCCTGAGTTTCAAAGATTTTTAGGGTTTTTCTTCCAGTTCTGAGGCTTGGAATGAGGAACAAAGGTTGTAAGACTTGCAGAGGAGGCATGTATGAGTGTTAATAAGCTCATACAGTCAGCAAAATGTCAGGATGACGGTTTTTTAGTGTAACAGGTTCTATAAGCTACAAGGTTCCATAAGTTACAAGGTTCCAAAAGTTACAATGTTCAAAAATGAAAATCATGCTTGGAAAAGGACAGGTGGGTCCCATCCTCACTCAAAATAATTCAATCTAGTTTATAAAAAGGCAAAAAACACAAAGGATATATTTCATTTTCACTTAGCTATCCTCCTACCATCAAACTCCCCTCTCCCATTGCCAAGAAACTCGATGTTTTGCCTCTCTCTGGAAATTTTCATCATTTCGCTTCACATCCAGATAAGGCGCTACACATAGGAATATTACGCTATGCACATGAAGGTTGCGCAACATACAGGAACACTACGCTACGCATCTGGCCAAAAATGTTGCGCAAAGGAGCTCCACGATGCACATCTTCGCTGCGCACAGGAAGACTACATTATGCATCTGGGTGAAACACACATTTTTTGTGGGATGAAGCACTGTCATTTCCAAATGGTTTTATTCTCTTAAGGAAGGTTCTACAAGCTTAAAATAAGTAATTAATACCATTCATCTCAGCCCTTGCATCAAATTTTTCTAATAATCAAGCTAATTCCTTCTCTAAGGTTTTTCTTGTTTTTTCAGTCTCTTAGTCACCATGTTTCATTTTCCAAGGTAAAAACATCTTCCCATAGTTTTCTACCCTCCCTCACACCGAATACCATCTCCCACAGCCTTCATATCCCCTCATTTCCAATTCCTAAGCCCCAAAACCCTAAACCCTAGCCTAATTTTGTAATTTTGGGCAGTTTTCCTAGCTAGGATTGTGTAAAAATTTCCTAGATCAATTCCCTTACACATTTCACTCCATTTCACTTCCTAAATTTTCCTAAGACCCCTGTCTACCTCCATAAATTTTCCTACTCCCATCTCCCTTCCTTAACCCCTTCATCCTATCCCTTTACTCCTTTTCCATGTTTTTCCCTCCTATCACCTAGGGTTTCATTATAGAGACTAATACCACACCTTCAAAAAAGAAAAAATATAACAAGGGAGGCATGGTTTTGAGATTTGAAACTTAAAATGTCACATAAATCATTTCTTCTCCCTTCATCAAGAAATGTTTTGAAGATGTGAATTTTCTGGAGTTTTGCAAGAAAATCCAAGAGGTTGACTATCATGAGCAACTCACTGGACTTTTTGCCACTGCATTGAAGAGAGACAAAGTTACCTTAGTAGGGTAGTCTTTACAATTTCAGTGGATGTCATCTCTTAGGCCACAGGAATACCTAATCATGGAGATAACTAGTTCTTGGGTATGGATTTGGACATTGAGGAGTAGAAACACTACCTAAAATCACATTACATAAACGTTCCTTCACAGGTTTTTCCATTTATATTCTTACTTGAGAAGTATTCTCCATTGATGAGAGTGATCATAAAATACTTCAAATGAGAAGGAAGAATCTCAAGGCTCAGCCAATATCACATAAGATTTCCCATGCACTTCGCAGCTACTAAATATCTAAATTTGTGTAATTTCTTGTATAGGAGCATAGGTAAAATTTCTAAAAAAGTGCAGGTGAAAGGAAAATAAAATCTTCCTAGCCTTTTTCATCATATTTTGATAAAGGTCATGGTTCTCCATCAGCTGGCAGAAAAGAACATGACATGGGATACTTTCATTGAGGCAACCCTACTCATGTTTGTTGTTAGTCCACTTAGCAAGAAGAAAACCCTATCACCAACATGTCAAGAGGCGGGTTCATCAAACAGGTTGGAAGTTCAATCACCAAAGGAATCAGTTACAAGTAAAACCAAATCAAATGTGACCAAAACATACAAAAGAGGTAGAAGGCTTGTGTTTTCTCCTCAGATTGAGAAAAGAGCCAAGCCCACATCAGCAGAGCAGGAAACACCATTACAGCATGAGACAACTATGCATGATGAGGAGCATGACTTTGACTTAGTAGACTTGGAGGCCAGTCAAGAGCATGAAAACCAAGACAAATATGCTGAGATCAAAGAGCTCAAGGACAATGTGGCAATGGATAATTTCATCATTTCCTTCCTAGAACAAGAGAACAATCAGTTGAAAGAAAAACAGTTTTCTTTAGAGAAAAGTCAGTTTGAAGCTAGTATGCATAATGTGGAATGAAAATCAGTGGATGATAGTGAAGAGTTATAGAAGCATCAAGAGCGGGTGACAAGGAAGAGGCCAAGGACCATGGGTCTCAGAAGAGCACTTTAGTAGGAAAGAGATCAAAATCCACCAGATGAGGAGTTGACTTTTGAAGAAAGAATAGCCATGGAAATCAATGAAAAAGGGGAGTTTTGGCTTGATAAATTAAATATTCACTTGTAGAAGCTACTTGAAAAGGCTAACAAAGACAAAAAGATGAAAAAACACATGGTTGACCACCACTATGCAAGAAATCAGATTTGTAATATCAAAGTCAAAATATTACAAGCAAAGTTAGAGGAAACCCAAAAAAGTCAAAAGGAGAAGGAAAAATTGGAGATACTTGTTGATGCTTCCCAAGTGGAATAATACACCTTCTTAGGCATATTTGGACAAATTTTGAAGAGTTTTGAATAAATTTTTCAATTTTGTGAATTTTTGAGTTTTTGGCAATTTTGGTCATCCCAGATGTGCAGCGAGCTCACGCTGCACATTTCCTTAGAGCATCCAAATTACAAAAACTTAGAATTTTTAGAAACATAATGACCTATACTTCAGAACCATTTCCTTTTTTTTTTGAACTCCTTCACAGATTCCAAGAAAAATGCAAAAAAGTGCCCAAAAAACATGTTTCTGCCACTCTTTTGGACCCCTTGCTGCACATCTGGAGCGTTCTTGGGAAAATGAGAATATCTGAGCCTATAAAAGGTAATTTTTCATGCTTAAATAGGTTAAAGATAACTAAACTCTCCACTCTATCCATAACAGGTCTCAGTTTCATATTTTGACTTTAGGAAGGCACTCAAAAACCTCCTCCAACATCTCGCTACGCATCTGCAAAAAACCTGCTAAATTTCCAGAATTTACATTGCAATTTTGTAATTTGTAAATTTACTGTGGTAAAAATTTGAGAGGTGAATGATGTAGGGTAAATGGTAAAAATTAAATTTAATTGTGGTAAATTTGAGTTATTTCAGTTTCTTATCATGTAGTAAAGGCTTTGAGGAATTAGCTCAAGTGGTTCAAAAAATGAGGAAGTCACTTTGGTAACCTCCCTTGCTTGTAGTAGACATTGAATAGGTGCATGAATTTAGTTTTTATTGGAGGCAATTCGGCCCCTGAGAGAAGGGAGAGGTTGTTTTCGTCTATATCTATCATTTTCAGTGTCATTTGACTGGTTGGACATCATAGGATAGTAATATTGTAGCTTGTACTTTCACTTTCATATTCAGAAATCAGAGGATGCAGTTGCAGCTATTATCTTGGAATTCATGTGCAGTTAGTTTATGATCATGTATTTTCTTTGTTATGGTCTTTTATGAATGATATATAGCTTCTCTTTCCATATCTTATATCTTCAGTGGCTTTCCTTACAGTTCATAGGCGGAATTATATTAATTTAGCTTTGCTTATATGGAAATGCAAGTTTATGTTTTATGCTTCCAGTTTAATGAATTCATGAATGAACATGCTCATTAAATCCCTCTACCTTTTCAGACTCTCCAATATACCCAAAAAACCATAAATCCATCATAAATCAATTTCTACCTTGCTCCTTTATACTTTTGCAGTTGTAAGCCCTTTGATACCTAGACCTAGCTACCTGGTTTCATCCTTGATCTAGCATCAAACCCTAAATTTATCAAACCTACCTAAGCCTATCATATCTAGCCTAATATATTTCATGTCATGGTCAATCCTTGGTTTTGATCTCATTGAGAGAGCCCTCTCAACCTGGTAGGGATAGATACTAGGTAAAAGTGGTATGTGGTTACCGTTGTCAATCTCATTTTCAGCCTTCGGAGAACTAGTGGAGTGCTAACATTCTGTCGCCGTTGTCAGGGAACGAAGTGACAGATCTTCCCTGGGTGTACTATTAATTTTCATAGAATTCTAGGCCTCTGGGTGATATACCCTAGTGTTCATGAAGGCTGATTCAAAATTGCAGAGAGCCGAGGTGCAGAAAACTAAGAACATTCTGGCTTAGAAAAGATACACAAGATTGAATCCTGATCCACATCCAGCCTCTCCTGTCAAAGATCCAGAGAAAATTATCAGAAAGAAGAGATCCCAACACTCAGAGATTCATTCAGGTTCATCTTCATTGGTAAGGTCTACATCATTTCCTGCAAAAATATTGTCACTTGAAGATACTCCATTCGATCTGAAATTTGAATTATCTTTGTTTAGATCAAAGTCAGAAACTTCCTTGTCTGAAATAGTGCTTGATCCCTTGAGGTTGTTTTAAGTTACATAATTATATTAAATAGTATTTGATTCTTTGAATCTTTAATATAGCACATTATCTAAAGAATCCATTGATAAAATTGAAAAATTAGCCAACCAACTCCAATATACATCTGAGAAAGCTATCATCCACTATCAGCAAGAGTCTTTTTTTACTACCACACCATCTCAATCAGTTGATGCCTCTTCTTCCATCCATTCTAGTGCATTTCCTCCTCATAATCCTTCTCAATCTACCCCTCCCATTTTTACTCCTGCACCACACTCAACAGGGTTCATGGAGAGATTTGCACCTCTAGTTTTACTTGGTCGACTTACAGCCTTACCACAAGGATATGGTCAAAGACTTCCTCTCTTTTATGAAACCTCGGAGATTAGTTCTAGAAAACACCTAGTGAAATTCATTGATGTCATTGATTTAGAAGAGATTGATTTTGATGATGAAAAAATTAGGATCATTGCCCAAAGCTTCTCCAAGGATGTAAAAACATGGTTTCGTTCTTTGACTGCCAATTCCATAGAAAATCCGAAGCTCTATGGAAAGTGAAAAAGAATCCACTTCAGATTATTTCTGAGTATGAAAACTTAAAAAGAAATACTAATGAGTTTTTTCAGGATTTTACTTCTCGTTTTAACTAGATATATAACTCAATCCACAATCATATCAAGCCTCCTCTAGGTATGGCTCTCTTGCACTATTTGGATGATTTTTATCTGGATATGGCATATCATCTATGATAAATAAGTCCTGCAACACTTGAGGAGATGTGGAAAAATGCATTTAGTGTCGAAGCAAATTTAATGATAAAAAATTCAAAGACCAAAGGTGAAAGAAAGGTGACAATCAAGGAAGAACCATCCACATCCTCTGGTGCCAAATTGGATACTCTAATCATGACTGTGGAGATAATAGTGGATAGAATTTCTATCATTGAAATGAAACTAAAAACACATGTCTGGAATCCTAATTTCTGAGGTCAGTAGTAGCAGCCTCAATTTAGGATTAAATAGAGGGAACAAAGAGCTCTAGCGGCATCCAACACAACAGCAGATCTACACTCCTTTGCAACAGAATTATGATCAAGGGGTAGAAAAGGAACAAGATATTGTGGAAGATAATCATTTCTTCACAAAATATGGACAGCTTATTTTCCTTGCAGAGGATGAAGAATAAATTGAGAAAACATACTTACCAAAAGATGAGGACTACATACTTTCAAATGATGATGAGTTGGAGGTCCATTATGATGACTATCAATGGGTTTATCTTAATGCTTTTAGCTCTTAGCTCACAGCAAAAGCAAGATTAATTGAGAAACTGATATGTTCCTATCACTCCTATCCAGAAGAGGACAACTCAGCAAAAAGATACTCAGCCCAAGAAAAATCCCCAAGCAAGTCAAAACAAGGGAAAGGAACCTTCTGTTGTAAATTAGAGCAAGAAAAAACATGCATCTACAAGTACACCAAACAAAGAGAAAGAAGGCTAAAATAAGGAATCTGCAATAAAATACCAGCCCGAAAAGAGGGACACTATTTTAAAATATGTAGATAAACAATCAAATCTGTTAAACTTAGAAAATGAAATTTCTAAGTTTAAAGTTTCTATCCCCTTTACTGAGCTTGTGAAAAATAACCAATACAAATCTCATGTTTCTAAAATTTTGAAAGTAGACCCTATGGCAGATATGGTAAATGTTGAAGATGATCAACCAGAGCTCCTTTTTGGTCCAGCCATAGATGGTAAACTAGAAGATAGTGAAGTTCCCCCATTTTATCTCAGTTTGATATTTCATCAGTGTATCCTCCATAATGCCATGCTTGGCTCTGAAGCTTCTCATAACCTGATGCCAAAGGCCATAATGGAAAAATTGGGCTTGGACATAACCCGAGCTTACCATGATCTTTACTCTTTTGATTCTCGTAGAGTATGTTGTCTCGATATTATAAAATACTTGGTAGTTTCACTTGAGAAAATTCCTGCTAAAAATGTCTTAATGGATGTGGTAGTGGCTGATATACGTCCACTGTATGGCATGCTGTTGTCAAGGCCATGGAGAGAAAATTTAAGAGGTACTTTGCAATTGGATTTATCTTATCCCACCATTTCAATTCTTGGGAAACTAAGGAAGTTGTACCAGGAGACAAAAATTAATTATATGATCACTAGTAAAGAGAAACCAAACAATCACCCTATCAATTCTGTACATATTGATCTTGGGTCCTTTATTTTGTTTAATGATAATGGTTTTGATGATTTAGATAGTCAGATTATAGAAGTTGAGGAAATTCCAGAAATTTTAAATAGTATCCGAGAAGTTTTGGATGAGGGACAAGGAAACAAACCTATTACTTCAAAGCAGATATCAGAAAAATCAGAAATGGAACTGAACAAGTCGAAAGAGAAGCCCAAAAGGAAGAAACAAATCAGACTGTAGAATTCCAATTTCCTGATGATGAAAATGGTCTTTGAACCATGGATTTCGACGGTGCCTTAGGAAAAGATGGTGCAGGCATCGAAATTTTGATATGTAGTCCAATTCATTAATCATGTAAAATTCCAAAAATGTGAGATTGTGTTCCTATGAGTTAGCTTTTGATTGCTCCAATAATGAAGCTTAGTACGAGGCATTGATCATCGGCCTCAAAATTCTGAAAAAAATTAGGTGCAAAGATAACCACTCAGTGGAGACTCTGAGCTTGTAATTAACCATGTAAAATGGGAATACCAGGTAAATCATCTAAGGATGAGAGAATATATAAAAATTTTACTTGGCATTCTCAAATTGTTTCTTGAATATACATTGTTGGTCATTCTAAAAAGTCAGAATCTTATGGTAGATTCACTTGCTACAGGATCAAGTAACTTTAGGATCCCAATATTGTCTAATAGGAAGTTTAAAATTCATGTCAAACACTGACCAGTTGTCCCTGAAAACTTGAGGTATTGGCAAGTGTTCTAGGATGACAAACAGGTGAATAATTTTCTGCAGATGGAAGGTGAGTTTGAAAATTCTCATATTGATGAAGTATATGATAAACATGATCAAGTGATCGAGGCTACTCAATTTGATGTGTTACAGATTAAAGATAATAACATTACAAAGGGTCTTGTGCCTTTGGAAGAGTTGTTTGATCAAGGTTATGTTTCTAGAAAGCCAACCATGGTTCCTACCAAGAAGGGTGTCAAAGATGTGAATATTGGAACAACAGACAATCCCAAAATGGTTAAGCTTCCCAAGTCCTTATCTTTAGAAATGAGAGCTAAATACATAGCCTTGTTATCTGAATTTTCTGATGTATTTGCTTGGGAATATGCAGATCTAAAAGTATATGACGGAAATATCATTCAGCATACAATTCTGGTCAAGCCTGATCAAAATCCCTTCAGACAAAAGCTGAGAAGAACTAATCCAAGATTTTTATAATCAATAGATAAAGAGGTAAACAAAATTTTTAAATATGGTATCATTCTTCCCATTAGATTTTAAGAATTGATGTCAAATCTTGTTCCGGTGAGAAAGAAAACGGTAGAAATTCGTCTTTGTATTGATTTTAGAAAATTGAATAAGGTATCTTTAAAAGATAACTATCCCCTTCCTAAGATGGACCATATCCTACAGAGAGTGTTTGGGTCCGCTCAAATGTCGCTTCTTGATGGATATTTAGGATATAATAAAATCTTAGTGCATAAGGATGACCAAGACAAAACTACTTTCACGACACCTTGGGGCACATTCAAGTATGCCAAAATGCCATTTGGGCTCAAGAATGTAGAGGCCACTTTTCAGATTGCAATGGACATTGTCGTCGCAAATGAAAAAGATTTTTTTTCTAGTAGTGTACATTGACTATTTGATTGTTTTCTCCCATTCTGATGATGAGCATTTATATCATTTGAGAGTTGTATTTCAGAAGTGCAGGAAATACGGGATTTCACTCAATCCCAAAAACAGTATTTTTGCCATGGAGGAGGGTAAGCTTCTTGGTCATATCATCTCCAAATATGGTATCCATATTGATCCCTACCGGATTGAGGCTATTCAGTAAATAGATTTTCCACGCAGCAAGAAGGATATCCAAGCCTTTAATGGTAAGATGAATTTCCTGAGAATATTTATTCCAAATCTTATCGAGCATCTTCGAGAGATGACCAATATGCTCAAAAAAGACAACGAGGTAAGGTGGTGGGAGGGTGCTAAAAAATCATTTAATTCAGTTAAGTTTGCCTTGACAACAACTCCTATTTTGATCATCCCCGACTATTCCATTGATTTCATCATCTTTTCATTTGCCTCTAAACATACTTTGGTCGTTGTTTTGATGCAAAAGAAGGATAAGACCGATCAACCCATTTCTTTCTTTAGTAATACCATTAGAGATGTTTCCCTTAGATATAACATCATTGAGAAGCAAGCCTTGGCCTTGGTAAAGGCATTGAAGGACTTTCGAGTGTATATCCTTCATTCACACATTCTAGCATGTGTTCCTAATGTAGCAGTGAAGGATTTCCTAATGCAAATTGATCCGGAAGGTAGAAGAGGAAAGTGGATAGCAGCTATGCTAGAGTATTGATCAGAAATTGATTGTTAGTTAATGCTTTGCTAATATTATTTTCATATTTAATATGAAAGTGCCTTGGTTTGCTTCTTGTACAAGGGTTTATACGTGTGCTTATGATTGAAAATTCAATGAACTTGACGAGATTAAGTGTATTTCATGAACATAAAAGCATGAAAACTAAATGTTGAACAACAACATATAAAACACAGCAAACATAGAGAACTAAGTCAAATACACATGGTTTTGATGAAGGCGTTCACCCCTCTTGGGATACATCTCCTTGGTCCAGCTTCCATGGCATGGGCCTTTGTATTAGCTTCAGTTGTGAAAAATTGATGTTAACAGTCTCCTATTTCCTCTGTAACCTACTCCAATGGCTCCAAAACATCAAAATCTACCAAGAACGACTCTTCCTGAGCCAAAATTTGTCGAAATTTGCCTCAGTTATGGAAAAACTAATTTTTCCTACATTTTCTCCACTAAAACTAGAATTTTTCCAATTAACTCCACTAAAAGTGGAGCTTCTGCTGCATTTGGTGGCTTTTCCAAATCCATCGCTAATGAAAAACCCACACTTAAGTTAAGATAAGTGTGATTTAATTATATTTAATGGCGTGTTTAGCGTTAAGCGCTTTTAACGCTAACATTGTGGATTAATGTGGCTTAACCATGGATTAGTGGTAATAAATTATGATTTAACAGCTTTAATATTCCTGCCGGAACAGTGCTTGGTCCACAGTCGTAGCGCTTCGAACACATGGGAGGCGGTTGGCCCGCAAGGCTAGCCCCCTCTAGAACCCCAAATCTGGCGTTGAAAAATATTAATTAGATGTGGGAGACTATATGGGTTAAGAGCCATGGTGCAGATGGTAGAGTGTCAAAGTTATACGTGGGTGGTTGTGGGTTCGACCCCAACCCCCGCATAAAATTTTATTGCTCGATATTAACCCATAACGAAAGTTGAAAATTTTGGGTTATAAAAATATGTGTCTCCACCAGTTTAGAGTTAACTCTGCCAGTTTAGACTTGTTCGCCAATTTAGAGCTCCACTAGGTTAGAGTTAGGCCACTGCTAGTTTAGAGCCTTGTCCGCCATACTAATTTTCCATTCTGCTAGTTTAGAGCTACTCCAACGATATAGTTAGCCACCATATAGTTAAGGTTAAAACCTTAATTCAGAAATATGTGCAATATATAATATGCCATGGGGAGGACACGTGGAAGCCTGAAGCTGTGCCACATGGCCCTTCTCCATTGGCCCAAAATTTCACCATATAAAATAATAATCCACCATAGAAGAAATTTTAACCTTAGGATTAGGAGAAAATTTCAATTTCCCAAGCAAAATTGGCGAATCTGAATGTGACACTTGTCACAGTATCATTGGCTAAAAATTGGAGAATATTCCCTGAAGATTCCTGAGGTGCTGACTGGACTGCCAAGCCATTAGTCTGTCACTATTCTACACATTTTTTACTTGTTTGAGAAAATGGACAGCAGACCATAAATTACTCATATGAACTCGGATTTTGATGAAACGAGTTACATTAGAATCCTAGTGATGAGCTCTATCTGGGCATTCTAGTTTGGAGTATTTCAAAGCACTTTCATTTTTGAGCTAAATACTGAGCCTTTAATCATTCCTCCCCACTAGAAGCCTTTTGGACCCAAAAATATACTATCAATTGTTCAGCAGGTGAGGGTATAACTCCCTCACCCTTTCACTCTCCATCCATTTGGCCTTTGAAGGATTTTGTCCCTTGAGTCCCACTCTAAGGTATTCGACATTCCCTCTCCTTAAAGTTTTGATTCCTCTGTCAAGTATGAGATCTTGTTGAAGTTCATCAAGATATTCTGGAGAGAAATCATCTATTGATGGCAGCTAAACATGGTCTCCTTGATCATCAATCAAAGGAGCCTAAAAAAATCTCAAATTCTCAACATTAACGACAGAATATATTTGCATATAAGGAGGAAAATCTAGCGTAAATGCATTAGTACCAATATTTTCCAAAATTTTAAATGGACCATAACAGATTGGCTTGAGCTTTTTACCTTCCCCTTGCAATATTTATTTGCTGATATATAACAAAACTTCACCTGCAACTGGAATTTGTGATCAACATGGTGTTTATCATGCCTTGCCTTGTAGTTGCTTTGACTCTTTTCAAGTTTTTCTTGCACTGTGTGATGTACCAACTGAATTTTCTCAATGAACTTCCTTGCCTTATCTATGTCACTATGACCATCTATAGCGACATCTTTCTCAAATATGAAGTCCAAAGGTGATCTTGGAAAGTACCCAAGACATGCCTCAAATGGTGATGTGTTTGTGGAAGAATGCTTTGCCATGTTGTATGCATGTTGAATGTAATGCAACTGTTCATCCCACAACTTGGGATGTTTGTTGAAATAACCTATAAGGAGATGAGTGACTGTCATGTTTACCACCTCAGTTTAACCATATTTTTGCAGACGAAATTTTGTACTCTTCTTTAACTTTGTGTCCATCATGTCCCATAATTTTGACCAAAAATTCCCAACAAACTAGGAATCTCGATCACTTACGATAGAAGTATAATAGATGAATTTACAATTCCCAACTGATTTGTGCTTGAGTATAATATATGAATTTACAATTCCCAACTGATTTTTGTTTGAGTATAATAGATGAATTTACAATAGGCCTAGAGAGCATATCAGCTACCTTATTGTAGGTTCCCTTTTTATACCTGATAACCAAATCAAATTGTTGTAGAAATCCCATCCATCTGAAATCTTTTGATTGTTGCAACTTTGACTGTGATTGTAAGTACCGCAATGGCTATTGGTCAGTATGGATAATGGTCTCTTTCCCCATAAAATAGTGCTTCCATTTATTTACACTTTGTACCAATGCATATAACTCTTTGTTATAGGTAGTATAGTTAGACATAGCTCCATTAAAAATTTCAGAATGAAATGAAATAGGCTTACCATGCTGCATGATAACTGCTCCCATGGCATAATCACTTACATATGTTTGGATCTCAAATGATTGTCTAAGATCCGGAAGAGCCAATACCAATGTTGAACTTATCTTTTTGATTTAAAGCATCACATGTTTTTTTTTGCATATCTCCCCAATGGAAGACTTTCTTAACACTTGTCAATGCATGTAACGGAGCTGAAATGGAAGAAAAAATAGCAATGAATTTCCTCTAATATTGTGCTTCCCCAAAAAATATTCTTACCTATGTAACTGTATTGGGCTTGGGCCAATTCAAAATGACCTCTACTTTGGAAGGGTCTATATTCAACTCACCTCCTCCAACAATGTGTCTCAAATACACTAAATAAGTCTTGCCAAACTCACACTTCAACATCTTTAAAAATAACTGCTCTTTTTTCAAGACATCAAATACCTTGTTCACATGCGTGACATGTTCATCTCTTGATTTGCTAAATATAATTATGTCATCTAAGTAAAAATGATGAAGTCATCTAGAAATGGTCTTAGTACATCATTCATGACTCTCATGTAAGTAGCTGGAGCATTTGTTAGACCAAATGGCATAAGTAGTCACTCAAACAATCCTTGTCTAGTTTTAAATGCAATTTTCCAAATGTCCTCCTCAGTTATTCTAACTTGATGATAACCACTTCGTAAGTATAACTTAGTGAAATATCTTGCATACTTTAACTGATCTATAAAATAATTAATGTTTGGGAGTGGGTAATGCTTATTTACCATGATTTTATTCAGTGCACAAAAATCTATGCACATGCGCCAAATCTTGTCCTTCTTTGGTACCTAAAAAATTGGTGAACCACACGGAGAAGTAGATGGGCATATGATACCTTTGTTCAGAAATTCTTGGATTTTCTTCTTGATTTCCAAACTCTCCATAATTGACATGCGAAACATACCAATGTTTGGAAGTGGAACATCCTAATGCAGTTGAATCTCATGTTGAATTCCCCTCTTGGGAGGTAACCCATTTGGTTCTTGAAACATCTCGTTGTGCTGACTTACCACATCAAACAAATCAGATTTTAATTTTTCATCACATCCTTCAAAATATTCATAGTCAACATCATCCTTTTTCTTGATCATGAGAAGCACAAAAATTTTACTTGCATTAACTAGCCTCTTCATTTACCCTGCATTAACTAAAGAAATATTCAGTTTTTTGCGATGAGCTCTCCCAATACACTCCACCCCATCCTTAAGCAAATGATTTTTGTTCTCATGGCGATAAAGCACCTCTTTCCTGTCATACAAATATGGACTTCCCAAGATAATCCCGAAAACGTCAAGTGGAACCACATCTAACTCAACTTCATCAACAAAGTTTGCAGTTATAGAAAATTGAAATATGCATTTCCTTGTAACCTGTAAATTGGCATTCTTAACTATCCGACTGAAAGGGTATGGTTTATGATGTGGTACGGTTTCAAGGTTAAAAATTTTAACCAAGTCTTCTGAAATCAGGTTTTCTTGTGACTTACTATCAAACAATGCATCAATCTTTGTATGATTTGAAATCACTCTAACATGGAACAATTCTATCCTTGTGTCTTCATTTGGAGTGTTGTTGTGACTATTTGAGGAACTAGTACTTTATGTGGCTTCCTTTCCTTTGTTAACCATGGCTACTATCTTGGTCTCATCTCCTGAATCGGATCTAATATCTTGTTGTGTGGTGGCAGTCATCTTTTGTTTCCCCTTGTTCTTTGCTTTCTTTGGCCTTAGTTCAGGATGTAGTTTCCAACAGTGGGCTTCATCATGCCCCTCTTTGGAAAAATGTTTTCATGTAGTTTTCTCCCCTTATTTCTTGATGCTTTCATTTTTCTTTCCCTTCCATTTTCCTCCCTCCTCTTTTCCCTTACCCTTGAATGGCTTCTTCTTACTACCCTCTTCCTGAATGTTCTTTCCCCTTGCTTCAAGATGTGTGGCTTGCACACATACTTCATTTAAGTTGTTTGGGTTAAACATAAGGATAGTATGGTTCAAGTAGGAATGTAAACCCCCAATGTATTTCAAGAGTGTGTCTTGGGAATTCAAGATTACTCCTAACAAAAAAGCCCTCTTTCTAAACACTTGGGTGTACTCTTGAACTGTTTGGCCTTTGAGTTGCCTAAAGTTTTGCCAACTCATAATTACTTTTTTCATATAGGCTAATGGATAAAACTTTATTTTAATGGAATAAATGAATTCAACCCAAGAAATGGATATCTTACCATGAATTCTCACTTCCTCTTGAGTCTTTACCTCCCACCAAACTAGTCCTGCTCCTTCTAGCCTTAATGAAGCCAGATGGATATTTATGACATCCACTTGTAGATTCTAAATTCTGAAGTATACTTCCAATTAACGGATGCAATTGTCTAACTTCTCTACATTTACCTCACCATTGTACATGGGAATTTCAAACTTCATGTCCAACTTGAGTAATGGAGTTTTTCCTTTTGGGATTTTTGAATGAGTGTGGGAGCTTTTTGTCGTGGAAGTGGAAGATAAAGATGTTGATGAAGATGATGAGGATGAGGACGGTTGAGATGGAGGTGGCTTTCCTTCATTGACTTTCGAACTCTTCTCTTCATCCTTCTTACCATCTGAAGATCCTTCTCCATGTCGAGGCTTAGAACCTTCTCCTGCTCTTTCTGCAGTGAATGCATCAAACATGATTTTAACCATTCTATGAATGTCCTTGAAGTCTCTATTGACATCCTCTTCTTCTGAATGTCTGTGAGTCCCTCCAACACCTGACATAATGGCTAAGGATTCAAGCTCAACTTCTGATGCTTGTACCTTTTCAATCACCTCAACTTCTTGTGTAATTTGTACCTCTTCAATCTCAACTGTTGGAGATAGAAATTGAGGTGCTTCAAGTGAAACTTTGAGTTGAAATTTGGGTGAAGATGATGCTTTCTCAACTCTCTTTCTTATTGTCCTAATCTCTGGACTAACAACCAATATATTCTCTTCTCCTCTCTGCAACTTTAACCTTGTAAGCATCACAAAATTGCAACTATTAAAATCCTTCTTGCACAATCTCAAGCAAAGCAAGCAAATAACCTTTAGCAACCTTCTACTCTGATACCAACTTGATCTAAAATTGTTTGTTATTTAATGTTGTGCTAATATCAGTTTCAGATTTAATATGAAAGTGCTTTAGTTTTCTTCTTGTACAAGGTTTTATACATGTGTTTATGATTGATAATTCAATAAACTTGATGAGATTAAGTGTATTTCATGAACATAAAAGCAAGGAAACTAAATTGAATAACAACATATAAAACACAAAAGACACAAACAACTGAGTCAAATACACATGGTTTTGATGAAGGAGTTCACCCCTCCTAGCTTACATATCCTTGGTCTACCTTCCATGGCATGGGCGTTTGTATTAGCGTCAATTGTGAAAAAGTGTTGTTTACAGTCTCCTGTTGCCTCTACAACCTGCTCCAATGGCTCCAAAACATCAAAATATACCAAGAATTACTCTTCCTATGCCAAAATTGGTAGAAAATTTCCTAAGTTATGGAAAAACCAATTTTTCCTACATTTTCTCCACTAAAACTAGAAGCCCGCTAGTTAAATCAACTAAAAGTGGAGCTTCCGACGCATTTGGAGGCTCCACCAAATCTGCCACTAATATAATCCCACACTTAAGTTAAAATAAGTGTGATTTAATTATATGTAATGGCGCATTTAGCGCTAAGCGCTTTTAACGCTAACACTGTGGATTAACATTGCTTAACCATGGATTAGTGGTAATAAAGTATGGTTTAACAACTTTGATATTCCCACCAAAATAGTGCTTGACCCACGGTCATACCGCTTTGAGCACATGGGAGGGGGTTGGCCCCCTCCAGAACCCCAAATTTAGCACTAACAAAGCTTAAGTAGATGCGGGAGACAATATAGGTTAAGATCCATGGTGCAAAGTAGATGGTATAGCATCGGAGTTATACACAGGTGGTTGTGGATTCGACCCTGACCCCCGCATAAAATTTTGTTGCGCAATATTAACCCATAACAAAAGTTGAAAATTTTGGGTTATAAACATATGTGTCTTCGCCAGTTTAGAGTTAAATCCGTTGGTTTAGACCTGTCCTCCAGTTTAGAGCTCCGCTAGGTTAGAGTTAGGCCACTGCTAGTTTAGAGCCATGTCCGCCATACTAATTGTCCATTCCTCCAGTTTAGATTTGCTCCAACAATATAGTTAGCGACCATATAGTTAAGGTTTAAACCTTAATTCAGAAATATGTGAAATATATAATATGCCATGGGGGAGGCAACGTGGAAGCCTGAGGCTACGCCATGTGGCCCTTCTCCATTGGCCCAAAATTTCACCATATAAAATAATAATCCACCATAGAAGAAATTTCAACTTTAGGATTAAGAGAAAATTTTCAATTTCCTAAGAAAAATTGGTGAATCTGATTGTGACACTTATCACAGTGTCATTGGCTAAAAATTAGAGAATATTCCCTAAAGATTCCTGAGGTGCTGACTGGACTGCCAAGTCAATATTCTGTCGCTGTTCTGCACATTTTTTACCTATTTGAGAAAATGAACAGCAAACCATAACTTAGTCATACAAACTCGAATTTTGATGAAACGAGTTGCATTGGAATTCTGGTGACGAGCTCCATCCGAACGTTCTAGTTTGGAGAATTTCTGAGCACTTTCATTTTTGAGCTAAATACTAAGCCTCTGATCAAGTATGACCAAGATCATGGCTGAATCCAATTTAGGTTTGTCCGAAGAATAAGATGATGGCTCACTCATGCAGGTATCATAAAATTTTCTCTCATCTCCTTGGTATGCCGACATCATTTATGTTCTTCATCATCTTAATCCTCCGCCATACATTTATAAAAGTAAGGGTAGATCATTAAAGTTGAAAGCTTCCAAGTACTAAATTTTGGACAAGGCTCTATATTGGAAAGACCCGGGAGTTGTCTTGCTAAAATGTCTAGTAGAAAATGAAGCTAAGGAGATAATGACTGATTTCCACAAGGGTGATTTCAGAGGTGATTGTTTTTGGAAAACCACGACAAAAAAGGTGTTGAGGGTTGGTTATTATTGGCCTACTCTTTTTTCAAATTTGTATAAAATCGTGATGAGTTGTCACGAATGCCAAATATTTCAAGGTAAGAGAAAGCTGCTCCCGCTGCCTTTGCAGCCAATATCTGTGCAAGTGCCATTTCAGAAATGGGGCCTTGATTTTATTGGATAAATCCACCCTACATATTCTGCCCAACATAAGTGGATCTTGACAACTACCGACTACTTCACCAAATGGATTGAAGCAATCCCAACGAGGCAAGATATTGATTTAGTCATTATTCATTTTTTGGAAGCTAATATTTTGTCTCGATTTGGTTGTCCCTATTAGGTCTTTGTAATTTCCAAGATTGGCAAATACAAACTGCAAAGCCTACATATGAACCACTTTGGGATTCAAGGATCTAGCCCTCCTGAATCCAGAGAGGGATCTCTTTATAAGTGCAAAGATTGATTTATCTTTAAAATGCTTTTAGGTGATATTAGGCTAGTTATGAAGAACAAGGGTTTTGGTTGGGCAAAGATATATGAAGGTGAAGGAAGTCTAAATGAAGGGTGAAGTTGTATGAAAGTGAAGGAATGATTCAGCTAACAAGATAGGTAAGGAGCAGCTAAAATCCATTGGGCTATGAAGTCATAATAGGATTTAATTGAAACAGCAAGGTTCAAGAGTGGTCCATGGGGCAAGTCATATATGTCAAAGGATCTCTTTAAGTTGATTTTTTGGCATGGAACAATAAGAAAGGGAAATCAAACAGATGAAGAACAAAGAACAGCCTAAGATCAAGTAAGTACTTTGAAACTATCCTTCTTTTGGCATTCACTTAAGAAAGACATAAAATTTATCTAAGATCAGGTAAGTACTTTGAAACTAGCCTGCTTTTGATGCACTTTCAATAGAAAAAAATTTAAAACACGAATAGAATAGCTTAAGATCAAGTAAGGACTTTGAACCTATCCTGCTTTCAGCATATTCAAAAGGAAAACATTCAAGATAAACATAAATTAGTCTAAGATCAGGTAAGGACTTTGAACCTATCCTGCTTTCAACATACTCTCAGGGAAACTTTCAAACAACCTTTGGAGGAAGAACTAGAAGATAGGGAAAACCATAAACTTTCCTAGTCCAACTCTACTTAGAAAGTAATGAAAATAACATTCAAGAACAATTTTTAAAGTTTAGACAGTAAAACATGGGCTCACCAACATTCCTTAACTGCTTGGACTGTATTAAATCATTCTTAAATACACAATTGGAAGAAAACATAAAGATAAAGCTTATCAGTGTGAGTAGGGTACTTTTGACAGTAAATCCTAGCTCTATATTTGATGTTCTTTATCAGAGAAAGTGGACAGAATGGAAACAAAAAGAAAATAACAATTTACAATAAGAAAAACATCACCATTGACATAGACCAGGATCCCATAAATCAGCTTGTATTTGATGTTCAAACCAGTTACAATCTTCAAGTCTAGTGGGTCTCTACAGCTTCAAACTTCTCATCTCAACTTAGGTATCTTCAATTACAAACAGAGCTTACGGCATCTTCAGAAAACTATTCACATGCATCAGATATTCAGAGACCAACCCTTTACAATGTGCTCCTCAATGAGATCTTATAAGAAAATGAGGAGGTGGAAGGGTTTCTAGGGTTAAAGTATCATTAATTCTATAATCAATGCAATTCCCAGCCTTGAAAACCATACAAGGCATAAGGAAAGAATGCATTCTACCTATAATTCTACTTCATAACTCTGTTTCTACTTTTTGGGGCTTAATAGACGAGAAAATTGACTTCGGGGTTGTTTCTTATATTTATAATAACTCTGCTGACAGTTGTAATAATTTTCTGTGGTTGCATTAACTGTTCAGCTATCTTTAGGCTAATATCTTTGAAATAGGCATTAACTATGCCTTCTTTGATTGCTTTGAGGCTACAGGTGGCTTTTGGTAGCTAGAGAGGATTCAATTAGCCTCTGATGTGGCAGTGGAGGCTTCTCGGACTGATAGATCTGCTTTTTTTTCCCTAAAACACTGTTAATTTGCTTTTGATCTATGTTTTAGGCCTTTGATAGTCGAATTTATGCCTTAATCCCTCAAAACTGTGTCAAAACCTTTAATTCTTCATCTCTGCTGTGATTTTATGCTGTAAAACTGATACTCTTTGTCTGATTAAGGTTTACTGTGTTTTTGTTGTTCTTGCAGGCGCGCAGAGGGTTTTATAATGTTATCAGTGCTCATGGGGCACGGTTAAATCGTAGGTAGAACCCTGCGAATTTGCTTTCTTCATTGATATTGGCCTGAGGGATCGTCATCCCCAGCCATTTGTTTCTTCTTAAAACAATGGAAAAACCTTTTAAAAACCTGCACAAAACAAGCGAAATTAAGAAAAACCTGTGAAAAGATAGGTTTAGAAGCTCTGGGTGCAAGTTTAAATCGTGACCGTTGGATGAAATCAACCAACGGACAAGATCGATTTCTGAGGTCAAAAAGGGGAGGCGGTTGGATAAATGAGGGTTAGATTAAGTCCGGACCATTGATCTAGATTGATCAATGGCTAGGATTAATTGGGGAGTTTATAATGTGGAGGGGAAAAGTTATAGTGGAAAGGAGGAAAATGTAAGAAAAAGGAAGAAAATCTTTATTGGGAGCGAAAAAAGGGTTGGAGTGAAGTTTGGACACGAGACGAATAAGAGTCGTTGATCAAGAATGATCAACGATCGGGATGAATTGGTAGAGCATTTGGGAGCAGAGGAGATAGGTGATGGCTTGGTGGGGAAAATAAATCAAAATCGTAGATCTTCAGAGATCGACGGTGGAGAAGTATTGGTGAATTTGTTCAGGGAGAAAATGAAGGGGCAAGGATATGAGGTTTCAAAGCAATCTGGGCCATCAGATTGAAACAATGGACGACCGAGATCAATCTAAAGGGGCACTCGGAAAATAATATGGAGGGAGATGAGAAGCGATTGCGACGTAATGTAAGCCGTCGGATCACAATGATGAACGACAGAGATTTAGCAATGAAGGATTTTGGAGAATAGGTGGAGGGAAAACATAATGGAGATGTGGTGTAAGGAGATCCATTGATTTGAAATGATGGATGGCTACGATTAAAAGGAGGAAAATCAATGTAATCGGGAAAGGTGGTTTTAGTGGAAAAACTGCTGGTTTCGCGCTGCTCTGAAGTGGTTTTGAAAATTCTCAAAAAAAACGCGATACGCCTGACTGCCCAACGCATGTCCTAACCAATTTTTTCGCTTTTTTTCTTGGCGTTAAAAACAATTGTGAGCCGTCAGATGGGGGATCGGAGATCCGACAGTGCGGATCACACGCGACGGAGGAAGATGTGGGTTGAGGAGTTAGTGGAGTCCATGTGTCGTGTCTAGATTGGGCGGGTGCTTTGAAAGGCGGGGGGATTATCGGGTTAGATCCCGACCATAGGATCTGAAGCATGAACTGCCGAGATTTAACGATCGGATGGAATTATATAAACTGAGGGAAAAGGCAAAAGACTGCCGGGTTTGATCTTGTCCGTTAGATCTATTAAATGGACGGCTGAGATCAGATCTCGGGGTGGAAATTAAAAAGGAGGAAAGGTATGGGAGAAAAAAAATGGGCGGGAGGAGGAGTGAGGGTTGTTGATCTGTTTAGATCAACAGTCGATATTCGACCAAACATTACACCGGCGGGTTTATGAAATACCAAAGGAAAGTAAGGAAATGAGGGTTTGGGAATGATTTTGAGGCCCTTAGTACCTGGTTGCGGGGATTTTAGTCTTATGAGAAGCGGGGGTTATAGGAGTTAAGCCCTCGGGGGCTAAAGTTCTATACAATGTAATATAAGTGTTTTTAGGCTAAAAAAACAGGGTTTTAAAGCCAATTTGAGGGTTTCGGTAGAAGGAAAAGGAGTTTTTTTAACCAAATGGAAGGAGACCAAATGGTTTTAAAAGGGTCTTGAAGTAAATTTTAAGGTTAAATGAGGCATATGGAGGAAGTTTTTGAAGAAAAGGGGGATGAAAATGGGTTCATTCATGAGTGAAAGGAGGGGTAAAATGGCGGGAAAAAAGGGATTTTCAACAGTCTTTTTCTAGAAAATAGCAGATTTTTCAGGATTATGAGGGAAACAGTAGTGAAGAATAGCTCAAGGATTATTTATCTTCATAATACTTTAAGAACTAAAAATTTTTTCATGAAATTGTTTCTTAAAGGCTAAAAAAATATTTTAGCCGCCATTTGATATGACAAATTTTATAGGTGGCTAACAGCAGCTCCAACTTGGGATGGAAGCTCCTTGGAGGTGTCAAGAACCTCAGACAAGTCTTCTCTGGAAGTAGATCAGTGGCTTTGTACCTTGAAAACCTTTTCATCTTCTTTGATCAGCTTCTTATAAGATGATTAGAGCATTTGATATCAGTAGAAAAATCCATCCCCAAACAACTACCTACACAGGCTACTTCCTAGCATTTTTTCTTCTGAAGGTGCATTTGGACTTGCATACCTTAAACATCAACATTTATTCTTTTATTGAAAAAATAAAACTATTCTAAGTCTACCCTTATTTCTCCATGAAATCAGATTAAACAGTTGAGTTCATAAGCTTCTCTACCTAACTACTATCTGTCAGGATTAGGCTGTCTGACAAATTTTTATTCTCTAAATTCTAAAACAGAAATTTAAAAACAGCCAAGCTAGAATTAAGCAGTCTAACTTGCTGTAGGTCTATGGCATAAAAACAAGCTGCACATAGAATTTTATTTGCAGAAAATTAAATCAAAATGGTGAAGGCCTAAGATTTGAAAACTAAGAACATCCTTCATTTTTCTTCAGCTCTATTTTGAATTTGTTTGAGCTGTCTTTCTTTCTTTCCTGGTTCAAGTTGTGGGCATATTAGAACCAGTTTTTTTTCTACCTTTGGCTCAAGATTTGATTTGATTAGAGCCATTTTTCTTTTGATTTCATAGGTTCATATTTTGAGCTTGTTTGAACCTTCCTCTTTCTATCCTAATCTACCTCACTGATAAGCCAAGATTAAGTTGTTTGGCAAGTCTAATTCACTAACCTATCAACAGTAAATTGAAAAACTAATTAGCCATGATTAGGTTGTATGACTAACTTAGAAGTGTGTTTCTTAGGATTGGAATTTGATCTTGCACACTTTCAGATTTTTTTTCTCTTTTTGGTATGGGGTTGTACCTTTCTTGTTTTCATTCTACCCTCTTTTCTATCTTCTATTGTTTTTGTATTTTTCTTTTTTCTTCAAGACAAAAATCAACAAATAACTAAATGCTCAAGGTTGAGCTTTATTTACATTCCTATCTAACCTAATCTAACTTGGAATATTCACATTTTTCATATGATACAAAAGTGCCAATGTAGCCAGTTGAGGAGTGACAAAAAGAAAAAGAAACTCTGGCTACTTGTCAGGGGTATCCATAATACATTTTGAAGATTAATCTTCAAAACCAAGGCTATCACAGAAGGTGACAGCTTTTCATGAATTTAGCTCTTGTAAAGGATCCATGCTTGATAATTTGAGCTAGTTGGGGCCTCCACACACTCTTCCAAAGGATCAAAACAGAAAAGATGAAGATTCTCTTCTTTTTGGCCCTCCATGGTTGGTAGATAATCTGCTTCTAAGACATTAGCTTTGAGGAGTATATCTTCAGTATGTTGCTTGGAAGCATCATCATCCTTAACCTGGTTGAGAATTTTTGGAAGATAGGTTTCAACCAGGATTACCTCTTCTTTCTCCACTGGATCAAGATAAAGATCTTCTTGAGAAAGAAAAATTTCCTCATCTTCATTATTATCTGAACTAGAGGACTCATCATATATTGCAGTGTTGTCCTCTTGTAGTCCTGGTATGCTCTGATTCAATGGATTGTTCTCTGTGAAGAGATCAACATATTCTTGAGCAGGGGTATCCTTTATTATCTCAACCTTTTTAGGAGAAGGCTCCTTATCTTCATCCTACTCAAGAAATTCCTCTTTCTTCTCAACTTCATCATCACAACTAATAGATTGCTGACCCCTAATTATGTGAAAAATATTTCTAACGAATTGGATTGGTTGATTTTTGTTTTCAAGCTGATGAGAGTGTAGTTCATGACACCAATCAACTGTTGGTTGCCCTTCATGATTAGTTTCTACTTGGAGCTCATCATCATCATCAAACTAATCAAAATTTGGAAAATCATTAGAAAAAACAATTTCACTAATCAAGCATATTGGGTTATCAGTTAGCTCTTCTTTGAGCAGATCTACAAGTTTATTTTCAGGTTCAAGACAACCAGTTTGAGTAGGTAGATGAGCAGAAGTGTTTGGTTCAATTGAAGATTTGGAGGCTGGCAGTCTGTTCAATATTAGATCAATCTCTTCCTCTGTCAAGAGAGAAGGAATTTTCTTTGTGCTTAGGACAGATGTAAAACAATCCTCTTTCTCTTGTGTTGGCTGATTTTGAGGCCTAATGTCTTCTTGAGCCTCTTCTAGGGGATCTTCACTTGTGCTTGCAGGGAAAACTTGAGGATTTTCTAATTTTTCCTGATATTCTTTTGTTTCAAATAATTCCTCATGATTATTATGACACTCAGTTTGCATATACGGTTCATGAGTTTTTTCTTTTATATTATCAGGATGCCACTCTTCTTGTGTAATCTGATATTGGTTATAATCTATAGGGGTAGTTCCTATATGTGTTGGTTCTCCTTCCACATCAGATTCTGTGTTTTCTAAGTGGCTACTTGTTTCCTCCAAGCACTGCTCACTATAAGTCTTTGCAATTTGGTCATGAAGTTCTCTTATCAGCATAGTACAAGATAGGTAGGCAATCAAGCATTTCTTGACAACCTTCTTCATTGCTTTATTTGTAAGCTTGCTCATCATCTTCTATAAAGTGTTGATCATCATACATATCTTGGTCACTGCCTAGGTCTTGAGGTGATTGGGCTTGTGTTTGGTCAAGGAAAAGCATAGGTTGCTCTAGATCACCAGTATTTATATTAGCCTCACACCTTTCTATTCTCTTTCCAAGCACGTACATCATCTTTTCCATCATGATTAGAAATTTGTCTTCATTGTTTTCCCTATAATATTGGTCATCATACATGTCTTGTAGTGGTTGAGTTTGTTCTTGGTATGAAACAAGCATGAGCTTCTCTTGATCATCAATATTTAAATTAGCCTCATACCTTTCTATTATTTTTCCAAGCATGTACATCAATTTTTCCATCATGACCATAAGTTTTTCTTCTGGGTCTATATCTAAATCCATGTTTGTAAATCAGAAAAGAGGTCACTATATCTTATCAACCAGTTCAAAGTCTTCTACCAGTGGAGTCATTTGGTCTTTTGGGAGTTATAGAGTGTGGAGTCGCCAGGTGGAAAATTTTTATCTCTTAAGGAGGTGAAATGTTTTATGGTTCCACCACCATGTTTATTATGAATACCAATCTAAAGAGATTATGGGTCTTCTGAGGTATTTAAGGGTATCTAAGATAAAATTGACTTAGAATTCCCAGTGGAGTCGCTAGAATGTTAGGTCTCTGTAATTTGCAAGATTGGAAAATACAAACTGCAAAGCCTACATATGAACCACTTTGGGATTCAAGGATCTAGCCCTCCTGAATCCAGAGAGGGATCTCTCTATAAGTGCAAAGATTTATTTATCTTTAAAAGGCTATTAGGTGATATTAGGCTAGTTATGAAGAACAAGGCTTTTGTTTGGTTTTGGTTGGGCAAAGATATATGAAGGTGAAGGAAGTCTAAATGAAGGGTGAAGGTGTATGAAAGTGAAGGAATGATTCAACTAACAAGATAGGCAAGGAGCTGCTTCAATCCATTGGGCTATGAAGTCATAATAGGATTTAATTGAAACAACAAGGTTCAAGAGTGGTCCATGGGGCAAGTCATCTATGTCAAAGGATCTCTTTAAGTTGATTTTTTGGCATGGAACAATAAGAAAGGGAAATCAAACAGATGAAGAACAAAGAACAGCCTAAGATCAAGTAAGTACTTTGAAACTATCCTTCTTTTGGCATGCACTTAAGAAAGACATAAAATTTATCTAAGATCAGGTAAGTACTTTGAAAATAGCCTGCTTTTGATGCACTTTCAATAGAAAAAAATTTAAAACATGAATAGAATAGCTTAAGATCAAGTAAGGACTTTGAACCTATCCTGCTTTCAGCATATTCAAAAGGAAAACATTCAAGATAAACATAAAGTAGTATAAGATCAGGTAAGGACTTTGAACCTATCCTTCTTTCAACATACTCTCAGGGAAACTTTCAAACAACCTTTGGAGGAAGAACTAGAAAACAGGGCAAAGCATAAACTTTCCTAGTCCAACTCTACTTAGAAAGTAATGAAAATAGCATTCAAGAACAATGTTTAAAGTTTAGACCGTGAGACATGGGCTCACCAACATTCCTTAACTACTTGGACTGTATTAAATCATTCTTGAATACACAATTGGAAGAAAACATAAAGATAAAGCTTATCAGTGAGAGTAGGGTACTTTTGACAGTAAATCCTAACTTTCTATTTGATGTTCTTTATCAGAGAAAGTGGATAGAATGGAAACAAAAAGAAAATAAAAATTTACAATAAGAAAAATATCACCATTGACATAGACCAGGATCCCATAAATCAGCTTGTATTTGATGTTCAAACCAGTTACAATCTTCAAGTCCAATGGGTCTCTACAGCTTCAAACTTCTCATCTCAACTTAGGTATCTTCAATTAAAAATAGAGCTTACGGAAGCTTCAGAAAACTATTCACATGCATCAGATATTCAGAGACCAACCCTTTACAATGTGCTCCTCAATGAGATCTTATAAGAAAATGAGGAGGTGGAAGGGTTTCTAGGGTTAAAGTATCATTAATTCTATAATCAATGCAATTCCCAGCCTTGAAAACCATGCAAGGCATAAGGCAGGAATGAATTCTACCTATAAGTCTGCTTCATAACTCTGTTTCTGCTTCTTGGGGCTTAATAGATGAGAAAATTGACTTCAGGGTTGTTTCTTATCTTTATAATAACTCTGCTGACAGTTGTAATAAGTTTCTGTGGTTGCATTAACTGTTCAGTTGTCTTTAGGCTAATATCTTTGAAATAGGCATTAACTATGCCTTCTTTGATTGCTTTGAGGCTACAGGTGGCTTTTGGTAGCTAGAGAGGATTCAATTAGCCTCTGATGTGGTAGTGGAGGCTTCTCGGACTGATAGATCTGCTTGTTTTTCCCTAAAACACTGTTAATTTGCTTTTGATCTGTGTTTTAGGCCTGATTAGGCTTAATCTTTGTCTTCAGGTCTTAATACTATCTTTAACTGTGTGGATTAGGCCTTTGATAGTCGAATTTATGCCTTAATCCCTCAAAACTGTGTTAAAACCTTTAATTCTTCATCTCTGTTGTGATTTTATGCTGTAAAACTGATACTCTTTGTCTGATTAAGGTTTGTTGTTTTTTTGTTGTTCTTGCAGGCGCGCAGAGGGTTTTATAATGTTATCAGTGCTAAATTGTAGGTCAAACCCTGCAAATTTGTTTTCTTCATTGATATTGGCCTGAGGGATCGTCATCCCCGGCCATTCATTTCTTCTTAAAACAATGGAAAAACCTTTTAAAAACCTGCACAAAACAAGCGAAATTAAGAAAAAACTGTGAAAATATAGGTTTAGAAGCTCTGGGCACGAGTTTAAATCGTGACCGTTGGATGAAATCAACCAACGGCCAAGATCAATGTCTAAGGTCAAAAAGGGGAGGCGGTTGGATAAATGAGGGTCAGATTAAGTCTGGGCCATTGATCTAGATTGATCAACGGCTAGGATTAATTGGGGAGTTTATAATGCAGAGGGGAAAAGTTATAGCAGAAAGGAGGAAAATGTAAGAAAATGGAAGAAAATATTTATTGGGAGCGAAAAAAGGGTTGGACTGAAGTTTGGACGCGGGACGAATAAGAGTCGTTGATCAAGAATGATCAACGTTCGGGATGAATTGGTAGAAAATTTGGGAGCAGAGGAGATAGGCGATGGCTTGGTGGGGAAAATAAATCAGAACTGTCGATCTTTAGAGATCGACGGTGGAGAATTATTGGTGAATTTGTTCGGGGAGAAAATGAAGGGGCAAGGATATGAGGTTTCAAAGCAATCCGGGTCGTTAGATTGAAACAATGGACGACCGAGATCAATCTAAAGGGGCACTCGGGAAATAATATGGAGGGAGATGAGAAGAAATCACGACGTAATGTAAGCCGTCGGATCACAATGATGAGCAACAGAGATTTAGCGATGAAGGCTTTTGTAGAATAGGTGGAGGAAAAACAAAATGGAGATGTGGTGTAAGGAGATCCGTTGATTTGAAACGATGTACGACTACGATTAAATGGAGGAAAATCAATGTAATCGGGAAAGGTGGTTTTAGTGGAAAAATTGTTGGTTTCGCGCTGCTCCAAAGTGGTTTTGAAAATTCTAAAAAAAAACGCAATACGCCTCACTGCCCGACGCATGTCCTCCCAAAACCCCTTTTTTCACGTTTTTTCTTAGCGTTAAAAACGATTGTGAGCCGTCGGATGGGGGATCGGAGATCCGACGGTGCAGATCGCACACGACGGAGGAAGATGTGGGTTGAGGAGTTAGTGGAGTCCAGGTGTCATGTCTAGATTGGGCGGGTGCTTTGCAAGGCGGGGGCATTATCGGCTTAGATCCCGACCGTAGGATCTGAAGCATGAACAACCGAGATTTAACGATCGGGTGGAGTTATATAAACTGAGGGAAAGGGCAAAAGACTGTCGGGTTTGATCTTGTCCATTAGATCTATTAAATGGATGGTTGAGATCAGATCTCGGGGTGGAAATTAAAAAGGAGGAAAGGTATGGGAGAAAAAAAATGGGCGGGAGGAGGAGTGAGGGTTGTTGATCTGTTTAGATCAACGGTCGATATTCAACCAAACATTAAACTGGTGGGTTTATGAAATACCAAAGGAAAGTAAGGAAATGAGGGTTTGGGAATGATTTTGAGGCCCTTAGCACTTGGTTTCAGGGCTGTCGGTCTTATGAGAAGCGGGGGTTATAGGAGTTAAGCCCTCGGGGGCTAAAGTTCTATACAATGTAATATAAGTGATTTTAGGCTAAAAAACAGGGCTTTTAGGCCAATTTGAGGGTTTCGGTAGAAGGAAAAGGAGTTTTTTAAACCAAATGGAAGGAGACCAAATGGTTTTAAAAGGGTCTTGAAGTGAATTTTAAGGTTAAATGAGGCATATGGAGGAATTTTTTGAGGAAAAGGGGGATGAAAATGGGGTCATTCATGAGTGAAAGGAGGGGTAAAATGGAGGGAAAAAAGGGATTTTTCAGCAGTCTTCTTCTAGCAAACAGCAGATTTTTCAGGATTATGAGGGAAACAGTAGTGAAGAATAGCTCAAGGATTAGTTATCTTCATAATACTTTAAGAACTAACAATTTGGTCATGAAATTGTTTCTTAAAGGCTAAAAAAATATTTTAGCCACCATTTGATATGACAAATTTCATAGGTGGCTAACAGCGGCTCCAACTTGGGATGGCAGCTCCTTGGAGGTGTCAAGAACCTCAGACAAGTCTTCTCTGGAAGTAGATCAGTGTCTTTTTACCTTGAAAACCTTTTCATCTTCTTTGATCAGCTGCTTATAAGATGATTAGAGCATTTGATATCAGTAGAAAAATGCATCCCCAAACAACTACCTACACAGGCTACTTCCTAGCATTTTTTCTGCTGAAGGTGCATTTGGACTTGCATACCTTAAACATCAACATTTTATTCTTTTATTGAAAACATAAAACTATTCTAAGTCTACCCTTATTTCTCCATGAACTCAGATTAAACAGTTGAGTTCATAAGCTTCTCTACCTAACTACTATCTGTCAGGATTAGACTGTCTGACAGATTTTTATTCTCTAAATTCTAAAACAGAAATTTAAAAACAGCCAATCTAGGATTAAGCAGTCTAACTTGTTGTAGGTCTATGGCATAAAAACAAGCTGCACATAGAATTTTATTTTCAGAAAATTAAAGCAAAATGGTGAAGGCCTAAGATCTTAAAACTAAGAACATCCTTCATTTTTCTTCAGCTCTATTTTGAATTTGTTTGAGATGTCTTTCTTTCTTTCCTGGTTCAAGTTGTGGGCATATTAGAACCATTTTTTTTTCTACCTTTGGCTCAAGATTTGATTTGATTAGAGCCATTTTTCTTTTGATTTCATAGGTTCAGATTTTGAGCTTGTTTGAACCTTCCTCTTTCTATTCTAATCTACCTCACTGATAAGCCAAGATTAAGTTGTTTGGCAAGTCTAATTCACTAACCTATCAGCAGTAAATTGAAAAAATAATTAGTCATGATTAGGTTGTATGACTAACTTAGAAGTGTGTTTCTTAGGAGTGGCATTTGAGCTTGCACACTTTCAGATTTTGTTTTTCTTTTTGGTATGGGGTTGTACCTTTCTTGTTTTCATTCTGCCCTCTTTTATATCTTCTATTGTTTTTGTATTTTTCTTTTTTCTTCAAGACAAAAATCAACAACTAACTAAATGCTCAAGGCTGAGATTTATTTACATCCCTATCTAACCTAATCTAACTTGGAATATTTACATTTTTCATATGATACAAAAGTGCCAATGTAGCCAGTTGAGGAGTGACAAAAAGAAAAAGAAATTATGGCTACTTGTCAGGGGTGTCCATAATACATTTTGAAGATTAATCTTCAAAACCAAGGCAATCACAGAAGGTGACAGATTTTCATGAATTTGGCTCTTACAAAGGATCCATGCTTGATCATTTGAGCCAGTTGGGGCCTCCACACACTCTTCCAAAGGATGAACAAAGGAAAGATGAAGATTCTCTTCTTTTTGGCCCTCCATGGTTGGTAGATAATCTGCTTCTAAGACATTAGCTGTGAGGAGTATATCTTCAGTATGTTGCTTGGAAGCATCATCATCCTTAACCTGGTTGAGAATTTTTGGAAGATAGGTTTCAACCAGGATTACCTCTTCTTTCTCCACTGGATCAAGATAAAGATCTTCTTGAGAAAGAAAAATTTCCTCATCTTCATTATTATATGAACTAGAGGACTCATCATATATTGCAGTGTTTTCCTCTTGTAGTCCTGGTATGCTCTGATTCAATGGATTGTTCTCTGTGAAGATATCAACATATTCTTGAGTAGGGGTATCCTTTATTATCTCAACATTTTCAGGAGAAGGCTCCTTATCTTCATCTTGCTCAAGAAATTCCTCTTTCTTCTCAACTTCATCATCACAACTAATAGATTGTTGACCCCCAATTATGTGAAAGTTATTTCTAATGAATTGGATTGGTTGATTGTTGTTTTCAAGCTAATGAGAGTGTAGTTCATGAGACCAATCAACTGCTTGTTGCCCTGCATGATTAGTTTCTACTTGGAGCTCATCATCATCATCAAACTGATCAAAATTTGGAAAATCATTATAAAAAACAATTTCACCAATCAAGCATATTGGGTTATCAGTTAGCTCTTCTTTGAGTAGATCTACAAGTTTATTTTCAGGTTCAAGACAACCATGTTGAGTAGGTAGATGAGCAGAAGTGTTTGGTTCAAATGAAGATTTGGATGCTGGCAGTCTGTTCAATATTAGATCAATCTCTTCCTCTGTCAAGAGAGAAGGAATTTTCTTTGTGCTTAGGACAGATGTACAACAGTTCTCTTTCTCTTGTGTTCGCTGATTTTGAGGCCTGATGTCTTCTTGAGCATCTTATAGGGGATCTTCACTTGTGCTTGCAGGGAAAACTTGAGGATTTTCTAATTTTTCCTGATATTCTTCTGTTTCAAACAATTCCTCATGATTATTATGACACTCAGTTTGCATATAAGGTTCATGATTTGTTTCTTTTATATTATCAGGATGCCACTTTTCTTGTGTAATATGATATGGGTTATAATCTAGAGGGGGAGTTCTTATATGTGTTGGTTCTCCTTCCACATCAGATTTTGTGTTTTCTAAGTGGCTACTTGTTTCCTCCAAGCACTGCTCACTATAAGTTTTTGCAATTTGGTCATGAAGTTATCTTATCAGCATATTACAAGATATAGGTAGGAAATCAAGCACTTCTTGACAACCTTCTTCATTCCTTTATTTGTAATCTTGCTCATCATCTTCTATAAAGTGTTGATCATCATACATATCTTGGTCACTGCCTAGTTCTTGAGGTGATTGGGCTTGTGTTTGGTCAGGGAAAAGCATAGGTTTATCTAGATCACTAGTATTTATATTAGCCTCACACCTTTCTATTCTCTTTCCAAGCATGTACATCATCTTTTCCATCATGATTAGAAATTTTTCTTCATTTTTTTCCCTATAATATTGGTCATCATACATGTATTGTAGTGGTTGAGTTTTTTCTTGGTATGAAACAAGCATGGGCTGCTCTAGATCATCAATATTTAAATTAGCCTCATACCTTTCTATTATTTTTCCAAGCATGTACATCAATTTTTCCATCATGACCATATGTTTGTCTTCTGGGTTTATATGTAAATCCATGTTTGTAAATCAGAAAAGAGGTCACTGTATCTTATCAACCAGTTTAGAGTCTTCTACCAATGGAGTCATTTGGTATTTTGGGAGTTATAGAGTGTGGAGTTGCCAGGTGGAAAATTTTTAGCTCTTAAGGAGGTGAAATGTTTTATGGTTCCACCACCATGTTTATTATGAATACCAATCTAAAGAGATTATGGGTCTTCTGAGGTCTTTAAGGGTATCTAAGATAAAATTGACTCAGAATCCCCAGTGGAGTCGCCAGAATGTTAGGTCTTTGTAATTTGAAAGATTGGAAAATACAAACTGCAAAGCCTACATATGAACCACTTTGGGATTCAAGGATCTAGCCCTCTTGAATCCAGAGAGGGATCTCTCTATAAGTGCAAAGATTGATTTATCTTTAAAAGGCTTTTAGGTGATATTAGGCTAGTTATGAAGAACAAGGCTTTTGTTTGGTTTTGGTTGGGCAAAGATATATGAAGGTGAAGGAAGTCTAAATGAAGGGTGAAGATGTATGAAAGTGAAGGAATGATTCAACTAACAAGATAGGCAAGGAGCAGCTTGAATCCATTGGGCTATGGAGTCATAATAGGATTTAATTGAAATAGCAAGGTTCAAGAGTGGTCCATGGGGCAAGTCATCTATGTCAAAGGATCTCTTTAAGTTGATTTTTTGGCATGGAAAAATAAGAAAGGTAAATCAAACAGATGAAGAACAAAGAACAGCCTAAGATCAATTAATTACTTTGAAACTATCCTTCTTTTGGCATGCACTTAAGAAATACATAAAATTTATCTAAGATCAAGTAAGTACATTGAAACTAGCTTGCTTTTGATTCACTTTCAATAGAAAAACATTTAAAACATGAATAGAATAGCTTAAGATCAAGTAAGGACTTTGAACCTATCCTGATTTCAGCATATTCAAAAGGAAAACATTCAAGATAAACATAAAGTACTCTAAGATCAGGTAAGGAATTTGAACCTATCTTGCCTTCAACATACTCTCAGGGAAACTTTCAAACAACCTTTGGAGGAAGAACTAGAAGACAGGGCAAACCATAAACTTTCCTAGTCCAACTCTACTTAGAAAGTAATGAAAATAACATTCAAGAACAATGTTTAAATTTTAGACAATAAGACATGGGCTCACCAACATTCCTTAACTGCTTGGACTGTATTAAATCATTATTAAATACACAATTGGAAGAAAACATAAAGATAAAGCTTATCATTGAGAGTAGGGTACTTTTGACAGTAAATCCTAGCTCTATATTTGATGTTCTTTATCAGAGAAAGTGGACAGAATGGAAACAAAAAGAAAATAACAATTTACAATAAGAAAAACATCACCATTGACATAGACCAGGATCCCATAAATCAGCTTGTATTTGATTTTCAAACAAATTACAATCTTCAAGTCCAATGGGTCGCTACAGCTTCAAACTTCTCATCTCAACTTAGGTATCTTCAATTACAAACAGAGCTTACGGCAGCTTCAGAAAACTATTCACATGCATCAGATATTCAAAGACCAACCATTTACAATGTGCTCCTTAATGAGATCTTATAAGAAAATTAGGAGGTGGAAGGGTTTCTAGGGTTAAAGTATCATTAATTCTATAATCAATGCAATTCCCAGCCTTGAAAACCATGCAAGGCATAAGGTAGGAATGCATTCTACCTATAAGTCTGCTTCATAACTCTGTTTTTGCTTCTTGGGGCTTAATAGATGAGAAAATTGACTTCAGGGTTGTTTCTTATCTTTATAATAACTCTGCTGACAGTTGTAATAAGTTTCTGTGGTTGCATTAACTGTTCAGTTTTCTTTATGCTAATATCTTTGAAATAGGCATTAACTATGCCTTCTTTGATATATTTGAGGCTACAGGTGGCTTTTGGTAGCTGGAGAGGATTCAATTAGCCTCTGATGTGGCAGTGGAGGCTTCTCGGGCTGATAGATCTGCTTGTTTTTCCCTAAAACACTGTTAATTTGCTTTTGATTTGTGTTTTAGGCCTCATTAGTATTAATCTTTGTCTTCAGGTCTTCATACTGTCGTTAACTGTGTGGATTAGGCCTTTGATAGTCGAATTTATGCCTCAATCCCTCAAAACTGTGTTAAAACCTTTAATTCTTCATCTCTGCTGTGATTTTATGTTGTAAAACTAAAACTCTTTGTCTGATTAAGATTTGTTGTGTTTTTTTTGTTCTTGCAGGCGCGCAGAGGGTTTTATAATGTTATCAGTGCTCATGGGACACGGATAAATCGTAGGTCGAACCCTGCGAATTTTCTTTCTTCATTGATATTGGCCTGAGGGATCGTCATCCCTGGCCATTCATTTCTTCTTAAAACAATGGAAAAACCTTTTAAAAACCTGCACAAAACAAGCGAAATTAAGAAAAACCTGTGAAAAGATAGGTTTAGATAGATTTGGGCGTGCGTTTAAATCGTGACCGTTGGATGAAATCAACCAACGGCCAAGATCAATTTCTGAGGTCAAAAAGGGGAGGCAGTTGGATAAATGAGGGTCAGATTAAGTCTGGGACATTGATCTAGATTGATCAATGGCTAGGATTAATTGGGGAGTTTATAATGCGGAGGGGAAAATTTATACCGAAAAGGAGGAAAATGTAAGAAAAAGGAAGAAAATATTTATCGGGAGTGAAAAAAGGGTTGGAGTGAAGTTTGGACGTGGGATGAATAAGAGTCGTTGATCAAGAGTGATCAATGGTCGGGATGAATTGATAGAGCATTTGGGAGCAGAGGAGATAGGCGATGGCTTGGTGGGGAAAATAAATCAGAACTGTCGATCTTCAGAGATTGACAGTGGAGAGGTATTGGTGAATCTGTTCGAGGAGAAAATGAAGGGGCAAGGATATGAGGTTTCAAAGCAATCTAGTTTGTTAGATTAAAACAATGGACGACCGAGATTAATCTAAAGGGGCACTTGGGAAATAATATGGAGGGAGATGAGAAGGGATCGCAACGTAATGTAAGCCATCAGATCACAACGACGAACGGCAGAGATTCAGCGATGAAGGCTTTTGGAGAATAGGTGGAGGGAAAACAGAATGGAGATGTGGTGTAAGGAGAGTCGTTGATTTGAAACGATGGATGGCTACAATTAAAAGGAGGAAAATCAATGTAATGGGGAAAGGTGGTTTTAGTGGAAAAATGGTTGGTTTCACGCTTCTCCGAAGTGGTTTTGAAAATTCTAAAAAAAAAACGCGATACGCCTCGCTGCCCGACGCGTGTCCTCCCAAACCACTTTTTTTTCATTTTTTCTTGGTGTTAGACCCCGGATGCAAAAAAATTGCGAAAACAATTGTGAGCCGTCGGATGGGGGATCCGAGATCCGATGGTGCGGATCACACACAACGGAGGAAGATGCGAGTTGGGGAGTTAGTGGAGTCTATGTGTCGTGTCTAGATTGGGCTGGTACTTTTCAAGGCGGGGGCATTATCGAGTTAAATCCTAACCGTAGGATCTGAAGCATGAACGGCCAAGATTTAACGATCGGGCAGAGTTATAGAAACTAAGGGAAAGGGAAAAAGACTATCAGGTTTGATCTTGTCCGTTAGATCTATTAAATGGATGGTTGAGATCAGATCTCGAGGCGGAAATTAAAAAGGAGGAAAGGTATGGGAGAAAAAAAATGGGCGGGAGGAGGAGTGAGGGTCGTTGATCTGTTTAGATCAACGATCGATAATCAACCAAACTTTAAACCAGTGGGTTTATGAAATACCAAAGGAAAGTAAGGAAATGAGGGTTTGGGAATGATTTTGAGGCCCTTAGCGCCCGGTTGCGGGGCTGTCAGTCTTATGAGAAGCGGGGGTTATAGGAGTTAAGCCCTCGGGGGCTAAATTTCTATACAATGTAATATAAGTGTTTTTACGCTAAAAAACATGGTTTTTAAGCCAATTTGAGGGTTTCGGTAGAAGGAAAAGGAGTTTTTTTAATCAAATGGAAGGAGACCAAATGGTTTTGAAAGGGTCTTGAAGTGAATTTTAAGGTTAAATGAGGCATATGGAGGAATATTTTGAAGAAAAGGGGGATGAAAATGGGGTCATTCATGAGTGAAAGGAGGGGTAAAATGAAGGGAAAAAAGGGATTTTCAGCAGTCTTTTTCTGGCAAATAGTAGATTTTTTAGGATTATGAGGGAAACAGTAGTGAAGAATAACTCAAGGATTAGTTATCTTCAGAAGACTTTAAGAACTAAAAATTTGGTCATGAAATTGTTTCTTAAATGCTAAAAAAATATTTTAGCCACCATTTGATATGACAAATTTTATAGGTGGCTAACAGTCCCAACAAAATCATTACATATAATGCAGCTGCATTCAATTCCAAGAAAATGGTTGATTTTTTCAAGAAATACAACATCAAATTGGGTCACTCGACCACATATTATCCGCAAGGTAATGGATTGAACGAATCTTCAAACAAATCTTTTGTCAACATTATAAAGAAGGTGTTGGAGGCGAACAAGAAAAACTGGCATAAGAATATTGTTAATGCCTTTTGGGCAAACAGAGTGAGCAGAAAAAAGTCAATAGGTATGTATCCTTTATGTATGGAGTCGACACAATTTTCCCTACATCACTTGTTGTCCCAGTTATGAATTACAGGAAGCAGGTAGTGAAGTGAATGATGTGCAGCGCCAGATCAATCAGATGATTCATTTTTAGCACACCAGGGATGAGGTGTTTCAAAACACCTGTAAGCTTCAAGAGAGAATAAAAAAGGTATATGACCACAAGACAAAGGCAGGTGATTTCAAAATTGGTGATGTGGTCCTCCGTTGGGATGCTAGAAATGAAGAGAAAGGGAAACACAATAAATTTGAGAACTTGTGGAAGGGACCATACAAAATTTCAGCCTCAAGAGGACATCATGCTTATTTATTGGAGGAAATGAATGGAGAAGATTTCATAGGAGGACCAGTCAATGGTAGGCTTCTCAAGCACTACCTTTTCTAAGCAGATTTCATAAGTTTCTTAATTTCATTTTACATATCAGTTTAATTTTTCTACCAAAGTGTGAAGTAGAGAATCATCGGAGTTTGGAGCCCGAAGTGAAGGCCATAAAGCTCCCTTATTTTTTTGTTGTTTTAAAAGTTTATTAAGAGTCAATTCAGTTCAATTTTGAGTCAGTTTTCATTATTTAGTTTCGTCTTTTGATTTTGACTCCATGCCCAATGGTTAAGCTACTTTGTCTAGGGTGTTCTTAACACCTCCAAGGAGCTTCCATCCCCAGCTGGAGCCAATGTTAGTGTCAGTCTATACAGCCTATCGCCAGTTATCAAATGGGCTCTTATCATGTCTTTTTATTTTCTCAAAATCAAATTTTTGTCATTTCATTAGGTCTTTAAGTAAAAATTTGGTCACTGGTTAGTGTGTCTAGGGCTGTTTCCACTCCTTTCAAAAAAAAATACATGTCGGTCCTTATCATCATTCAGTTGAGTGTACCATGAAATAAAATATCATCATTATCAATTCAGTCATCATCATCATGATTTCATTCAGTTCAGTGTCTCCATTACGTCATTAGGGTTTCAATCACCAAATATGTCATCCATGCATAAAATCTGGCAATGGAGGACTCATAATAGGTAAATTTTTTCTATGAATTTGGTTTCAAATGTAATTTATGTCTCTAATATGTAATAATTTAATCATATTCCTAAAGCTACAATTGAAGGTTCCACAAGTTACAAGGTTCCAAAAGTTACAATGTTCAAAAATGAAAATCATGCTTGGAAAAGGACAAGTGGGTCCCATCCTCACTAAAAAGAAGTCATTAGTTGATAAAAAGGCCAAAAATACAAAGGATATATTTCATTTTCACTTATCTATCCTCCTAACATCGAGCTCCCCTCTCCCATTGCCAAGAAATTCGATGTTTTGCCTCTCATTAGCAATTTTCATCATTTTGCTGCACATCCATACAAGGCGCTACGCACAAGAAGACTGCGCTATATAGAGGAAGAATATGCTATGCACAGGAATATTTTTCTATGCACAGGAACACTTCACTATGCATCTGGATGAAAACGTTGCACAAAGGAGCTCCATGATGCACTTCTTCGATGTGCATAAGAAGACTACGCTACGCATCTGGGTGTAACACGCATTTTTTGTGGGATGAAGCACAATCATTTCCAAATGGTTTTCTTCTCATAAGGAATGTTATACAAGCTTAAAAGAAGTAATTAATACCATTCATCTCAACCCTTGCATCAAATTTTCCTAAGATTCAAGCTAATTCCTTCTCTAGGGTTTTTCTTGTTTTTTCAGTCTCCTAGTCACCACATTTCATTTGCCAAGGTAAAAACATCTTCCCATAGTTTACTACCCTCCCTCACACCCAAGAACATCTCCTAAAACCTTCATATCCCCTAATTTCCAATTCCTAAGCCCCAGAACCATAAACCCTAGCCTAATTTTGTAATTTTGGGCAGTTTTCCTAGCTAGGATTGTGTAAAACTTTATTAGCTCAATTCCGTTACCCATTTCACTCCATTTCAATTCCTAAAGTTTCATAAGACCCCTGTCCACCTCCCTAAATTTTCCTACTCCCATCTCCCTTCTCTAACCCCTTCATCCTATCCCTTTACTCCTTTCACCTATTTTTCCCTCCTATCACCTAGGGTTTCATTATGGAGACTGATACCTCACCTTCAGGAAAGAAAAAATATAACAAGGGAGGCATGGTTTTGAGATTTGAACCTTCAAATTTTACAAAAATCATGTCTTCGCCCTTCATCAAGAAATGTTTTGAAGATGTGAATTTTTTGGAGTTTTGCAAGAAGATCCAAGAGGTTGGCTATCATGAGCAACTCACTGGACTTTTTTGCCATTGCATTGAAGAGAGAAAAAGTTACCTTAGCGGGGGTAGAATTTATTATAATTTCAATGGATGCCACAAAAATACCTAATCATGGAGATAATTGGTTCAAGGGTATGGATTTGTACATTGAGCAGTACAAACCCTACCTAAAATCACATTACAAAAATGATCCTTCACATGTTTTTCCATTTAGATTCTTACTTGAGAACTATGCTCCATTGATGAGAGTGATCATAAAATACTTCACATGTGAAGGAAGGTTCTCAAGGGTCATCCAATATCACATAAGACTTCTCATGCACTTCATTGTTGCTAAATCTCTAAATTTGTGTAATTTCGTGTATAGGAGCATAGGTAAAATGTCTAAAAATTTGAAGGTGAAAGGAAATGAACATCTTCCTAGAATTTTTCATCATAGTTTGATAAATGCCATGGTTCTCCATCAGTTGGGAGAAAATAACATGACATGGGATAATTTCATTGAGGAAGCCTTGCTCATGCCCGATGTTAATCCACCTAGCAAGAAACAAACCCTATCACCAGCATGTCAAGAGGTGGGTTCATCAAACAAGTTGGAATCTCAATCATCAAAGGAATTAGTTACAAAGAAAACCAAAGAAGAAGTGACCAAAACATACAAAAGAGGCAGAAGTCTTGTGTTTTCTCCTCAGATTGAGGAAGGGACCAAGCCCACATCAGCAGAGAAGGAAACGCCATTACAGCATGAGACATATATGCATGATGAGGGGCATGACTTTGACTTAGTAGACTTGGAGGCCAGTGAAGAGCATGAAAACCAAGACAAAGATTCTTAGGTCAAAGAGCTCAAGGACAATTTGGCAAGGGATAATTTCATCATTTCCTTCCTAGAACAAGAGAACAATCATTTGAAGGCAAAACAGTTGTCTTTAGAGAAAATTCAGTTTGAAGCTAGTATGCATGATGTGAAAGGAAAAACAGTGGTTGATAGTGAAGAGTCAGAGAAGCATGAAGAGTAGGTGACAAGGAAGAGGCCAAGGACCATGGGTCTCAGAAGAGCACTTCATAAGGAAAGAGAGAAAAATCCACCAGATGAGGAGTTGACTTTTGAAGAAAGAATAGCCATGGAAATCAATGAAAATAGGGAGTTTTGGCTTGAGAAATTCAATATTCACTTGGATAATCTCCTTGACAAGGCTAACAGAAACAATAAGATGAAAAAACACATGGCTGACCACTACTATGCAAGAAATCATATTTACAATATCAAAGTCAAAAAATTGCAAGCAAAGTTAGAGGAAACCCTAAAAAGTCAAAAGGAGAAGGAGAACTTGGAGACACTTGTTGATGCTTCTCGAGTGGCATAATACACCTTAGCAGGTATCTCTGGACAAATTTTTAAGAGTTTTGAAGAAAGTTTTCAATTTTGTGAATTTTTGAGTTTTTGGCAATTTTGGTCATCCCAAATGTGCAGCGAGCTCACGCTGCACATTTCCTCAAAGCATCCAAATGACCAAAAATCATCATTTTTAGAAATATAATGACCTCTAATTCAGACCCATTTCCTTGGTTTTCTTATCTCCTGCACAGATTCCAAGAAAAATGCAAAAAAGTGCCCAAAAAACAAGTTCTTGCCACTGTTTTGGATCCTCGCTGCACATCTAGAGAAGTCTTGGTAAAATAAGCATATCTCAACCTAGAAAGGGTCATTTTGCATGATTAAATAGGCTAAAGACAACTAAACTCTCCAAGTGGATCCCATCCTCACTCAAAAGAATTCAATTTAGTTTATAAAAAGGACAAAAAGACAAAGGAGATATTCCATTTTCACTTAGTTGTCCTCCTACCATCGAGGTCCCCTCTCCCATTGCAAAGAAATTAGATGTTTTGCCTCTCATTGGAAATTTTCATCCCTTCGTTGCACATTCAGATAAGGCGCTATGCACAGGAAGACTATGCTATGCACAGGAAGACTATTCTATTCACAGGAACACTGCACTACGCATCTCGCCAAAAACGTTGCGCAAAGGAGCTCCACGTTGCACATCTTCCTTGCGCACAGGAATACTACGCTACGCATCTGGGTAAAACAGAAATTTTTTTGGGATGAAGAACAGTCATTTCCAAATGGTTTTATTCTCTTAATGAATTTTCTAGCAGCTTAAAATAAGGAAGTAATACCATTCATCTCATCCCTTGCATCAAATTTGCCTAAGATTCAAGCTAATTCCTTCTCTAGAGTTTTTCTTGTTTTTTCAGTCTCCTAGTCAATACATTTCATTTTCCAAGGTAAAAACATCTTCCCATAGTTTTATACCCTCCCTCACACCCAGGACCATCTCCCACAACCTTCATATCCCCTCATTTCCAATTCCTAAGCCCTAAAACCCTATACCCTAGCCTAATTTTGCAATTTTGGGCAGTTTTCTTAGCTAGGTCTGTGTAAAAATTTCCTAGCTCAATTCCCTTACCCATTTCACTCCATTTAAATTCCAAAATTTTCCTAAGACCCCTGTCCACCATCCTAAATTTTCATACTCCCATATCCCTTCCCTAACCCCTTCATCCTATTCCTTTACTCCTTTCCCCTATTTTACCCTCCTATCGCCTAGGGTTTCATTATGGAGACTGATACCTCACCTTCAAAAAAGAAAAAATATAACAATGGAGGCATGGTTTTGAGATTTGAACCTTCAAATGTCACAAAAATATTTTTTTCTCCCTTCTTCAAGAAATGTTTTGAAGATGTGAATTGTCTGGAGTTTTGCAAGAAAATCCAAGAGGTTGGCTATCATGAGCAACTCACTAGACTTTTTGCCACTGAATTGAAGAGAGACAAAGTTACCTTAGCAGGGGTATACTTTATAATTTTAGTGGATTTTATCTCTCAAGCCACAGGAATACCTAATCATGGATATAATTGGTTCAAGGGTACAGATTTGGACATTGAGGTGTACAAACCCTACTTAAAATCACATTACATAAATGATCCTTCACATGTTTTTCCATTTAGATTCTTACTTGAGAAGTATGATCCATTGATAAGAGTGATCATAAAATACTTCACATGTGAAGAAAGGTTCTCAAGGCTCAACCAATATCACATAAGACTTCTCATGCACTTCACAGTTTCTAAATATCTAAATTTGTGTAATTTTTCTTGTATAGTAGCATAGGTAAAATGTATGAAAAAGTGTAAGTGAAAGGAAAAGAACATCTTCCTAGCCTTTTTCATCATAGTTTGATAAATTTCATGGTTCTTCATCATCTGGCAGAAAAGAACATGACATGGTATACTTTCATTGAGGCAGCCTTACTCATGCTTGTTACTAGTCCACTTAGCAAGCAGCAAACCCTATCACCAACATGTCAAGAGGTGGGTTCATCAAACAGGTTGGAATATAAATCACCAAAGGAATCAATTACAACGAAAACCAAAGAAGAAGTTACCATCACATACAAAAGAGGCAGAATTCTTGTGTTTTCTCCTCAGATTGAGGAAGGGGTCAAGCCCACATCAACAGAGCAGGAAACACCATTACAGCATGAGACATATATGCATGATGAGGAGAATAAATTTGACTTAGTAGACTTGGAGGCCAGTGAAGAGCATGAAAACCAATACAAATATGCTCAGATCAAACAACTCAAGGACAATTTGGCAAGGGCTAATTTCATCATTTCCTTCCTAGAACAAGAGAACAATCAGTTGAAGGCAAAACAATTGTCTTTAGAGAAAAGTCAGTTTGAAGCTAGTATGAATGATGTGAAAGGAAAAGGAGTGGTTGATAGTGAAGAGTTAGAGAAGCATGAAGAGAAGGTGACAAGGAAGAGGCCAATGACCATGGGTCTCAAAAGAGCACTTCAGAAGGAAATAGAGAAATATCCACTAGATGAGGAGCTGACTTTTGAAGAAAGGATAACCATGGAAATCAATGAAAATAGGGAGTTTTGGCTTGAGAAGGTAAATATTCACTTGGAGAAGATCCTTGAAAATTCTAATAGAGAAAACATGATGAAAAAACACATCGCTGACTATTACTATTCAAGAAATCAGATTTGCAATGTCAAAGTCAAAAAATTGCAAACAGAGCTAGAGGAAACCCTAAAAAGTTAAAAGGAGAAGTAAAACTTAGGGATATTTTTTGATGCTTCCCTAGTGGCATAATACACCTTGTTAGGCATAATTGGACAAATTTTGAAGAGTTTTGAAGAAATTTTTCAATTTTGTGAATTTTTGAGTTTTTGGTTATTTTGGTTATCAAAGATGTGCAGTGAGCTCACACTGCACATTTCCTCAGAGCATCAAAATGAGCAAAACTCGGAATTTTTGGAAACATAATGACCTATAATTCAGACCCATTTCCTTTTTTTTCTGATCTCCTTCGCAGATTCCAAGAAAATTTCAAAAAAGTGCCCAAAAAACAGGTTTTTGCCACTGTTTTGGACCCCTCGCTACACATTCGGAGCAATCTTGGGACAATGAGCACATCTCATCCTAGAAAAGGCCATTTTTCATGCTTAAATAGGCTAAAGAAAACTGCACTCTCCAAGATATCCATAAAATGTCTCAATTTCATATTTGGACTTCAGGAAGGTACTCAAATACCTCCTCCAACATCTCACTACGCATCTGCAAAAACCTGGTAAATTTCCAGAATTTACACTATAATTTTGTAGATTGTAAATTTATTGTGGTAAAAAGTTGAGAGGTGAATGATATAGGGTAAATGGTCAAAATTAAATGTAATTGTGGTAATTTTGAGTTATTTAAGTGTCTTATCATGTATTAAAGGCTTTTAGGAATTAGCTTAAGTGGTTCAAAAAAGGAGGAAATTACTTCGGTAACCTCCCTTGCTTGTAGTAGACATTGAATAGGTGCATGAATTTAGTTTTTCTTGGAGGAAATTTGACCCCTGAGAGAGGGGAGAGGTTTTTTTGGTCTATATCTATCATTTTCAGAGTCATTTGACTGGTTGGACATCAGAGGATTGTAATCTTGTAGCTTGTACTTTCACTTTCATATTTTGAAATCAGAGGATGCAGTTGCAGTTATTATCTTGGAATTCATGTGCAGTGATTTTATGATCATGTATTTTCTTTGTTATAGTCTTTGATGACTGATATATAGCTTCTCTTTCCATATCTTGTATCTTTAGTGGTGTTCCATACAATTCATAGGCATAATTATATTAATTTAGCTTTGTTAATATGGAAATACCATTTTATGTTTTATGCTTCCAGTTTAATGAATTCATGAATGAACATGATCATTAAATCCCTATACCTTTTCATACTCTCCACTATACCTAAAAAACCATAAAGCCATCATAAATCCATTTCTACCTTGCTCATTTATATTTTTGCAGCTGTAAGCCCTTTGATATCTAGACCTAGCTACCTGGTTTCATCCCTAATCTAGAATCAAACCCTAAATTTCTCAAACCTACCTAGGCCTATCATATCTATCCTAATATCTTTCATGTCACATTCAATCCTTGGTTGTGATCTCATTGAGAGATCCCTCTCATCCTGGTATGTAATATTCCCAAGTGGGGAAAGCAGGAATAGAGTGCATAAAACTAGAAATATGCAGAAATATGAATATATCAAAGCATGAGACAACAGTAGATCCATTCCATTATGAATATAACATCAAAATAGGTACAATATATTGAGGAAAATATCACTAAGTTTGGCAAACAAGCCTCCCATGAAAGCATACACCTAGATCTAAAATGTTGTTAACACATGAAATACAGGAATGCATAAAACTATGCTATCTAAGAGAGAATAAAAACTAAAATATATAAAAATATATTGCTACTGATATAATGCTCGAAAAAAGCTAAGGGTAGAGATCCATGCTCCAAAACAGATTTCCAGGACAACCCAGAAAAAGGTTTCCGGAAATACACACTATATAAAATATAACAGATTTGGCCCTAGGGCTGAATAATCTCTGCAACTGAATCACTAATGGGAGATGGCTGATATGATATACAAGATTCCTGATCCTCCTCCAACATATCTCCTAAATGAAAGGCTGATCCCCACACAGGAAACCCACACACCCCAAATAGGGAAATAAACCCACTGCTGCAGCTGCTCTCCAAAATAACACAGTCCTTGAGGAAAATTGTGTTGTAGATGATGACTGCTACTTGGCCTGATGCCAAAATATATAATGAAGCCCTGATAACTTCCTCACAAGCTCCCAGATGAAAGTATGATCCCTCCAATGGAAAACTAGCTCATAAATTCGAGATCTCTCTCCTCCACTGCTACACCCCTACAACACAACCCAACTCTAAACAGAACTATGGTGTACATGAGACTGAAGCTTGGCCAAATTCCTGAATATGGAATTATAGTGCAAACTCCTCCAAGAGATTCTCAATGGAAGAGGTGGGATTCCCGATCAGGAACACCTTGTGCTAAACAGCACTGCAAACTTAGCTAAACAGTTGGAGAAAGTTATATGTCTAAATAGACCATATATCAAAACATAAAATATATCAACATCATGAATATGGTTTCCATCCTCTTCCTTTTATAAGATATGAGCTTCCAAACCCTAAGCCCCATCCATTAACGACACTACTTCCATGCAATGTTTCTCCATCTAAAACTATGTTGTCTCTCCATTAATGTCCACTCCTCCATGACAGCATTGTTGATTTGGTAAGAGTTGACCCAGTCATCATGTTCTAGCCCCTGTTCACACCTTAGGGTGCTTTATTGAGCTGGAAAGATGATCCACTTTCACATGAGAAGTGGTTTTATTCTTCATAAAGAGATTTATGGGTCTCCCTACCCACTTATTCACCTATCTAAGTGACAAAACAAAACTTTAATATTCCAATTAGCTGCAAGATAATTTAGGAATATTACAATCCTCCCCCCCAAAATGTTGCTTGTCCTCAAGCAACTATAAGGATACTACAAAATCTCCAATGGATATGTCCCCTCCCAAGAATACAACTTTGCCTTTGGTGGATAAAACAAATAACTCTTATCATGAAAAAGTGGGAGATATATGGAAAGATTTATATGTTGTCCATTGGCCTCCTTAAGCCATGAGAGATGATAAATTTTTGGTGCCTCAACCCCAATCTCCATGCCATCATCCAAACAAAGTGAGTCATCCTTGGTAGCTCATAGAAAAACTCACCAATCCCATGCTTCTGCAATGTATAGGGGCTGCATGGCTGAAAATGAGAGATAATATTGTTCAACTCACGTTGTCTCTCTCTCCATTTATGATAGATGTGGAACTGCTGATCTTGGGTTGTAATAATATGGTCATTAAGAAGCCAAAATGCACTTGGACTCTCATGGTCCCACTTTTTGGTTCCAAGAATCACTCTTGTCCAATCCATCCTACATATAGTGAATATAGTGTCATCACCATATGGAATCCAAAATAAAAATGGACTATGTGTCATATAGCATGTTGGATGGTGATAATAGTCCCTCAAGTGAGACCAACGTTGTTCTTCCTCTTGTTGTCTCAAAATATGATATGATAAGTGGCCATCCAACCACTTTCTTGCTGCCATAAGTTTCTCAAAATCTTGAAAATAGTAGAGGACATTAGGTGTTGGCTTAATATGATCCAAGCAAAACATATCTTGCCCAAAGTCCTCCATAAAGTGGTCTTCCCCATCACTGAATGTATTCCCAAAAGGACCATGAAATCCATAAAGAGGTTTGCTCTCTTGTGGATCACTGTGCTACAAATGCATGGTAAAGGAGTGCACATAAATTGTTATCATAAAAACACAATCTTTACCATATATTGTAGACAAATTGGTGAAGAGGTCCATAGATGAACCTTCCCATTTCTCCATCAAAAGGGGAAATGATTGTAACAACCTTGCAAGGTGGTTTATTTCCTCCTCATACATCAAACAAGCTGCATATCTCCTGGTATGTTGGTTCACATCTTCTTTGAGATCCTCCCAATAGAATCCCTCCATGATGTTTTGATAGGACTCAATGGAATCCTCATGCTCTGAAAAGAGTTCCTCATATGTTGTATGTAGAATCCCCTCTTTGAGCTTGGAGTCTCTAGTCAAGCAGATCTAATCATGGAAATAAATGACTCCCTCAACCACTCTATACCTCCCATCTGCCACTTTCCCATCAAGAACCTTACATGTGAAGAGGCTCTTGGAATATTCCACCAATAGTTGGGACTCCCAATAGGGATCTAGGCTTCCCAACAATGACAGCGTTGTAGAAATATGAAATGAAGCACTTGTCACATCATAGTTCTCCTCTTTTACATGACTAATGCCAAAGCCACATGTTGGAGTATTGCTACCCCACCTTTGCTTCCTCCCTTGCAGCTGATCTTTCCCAAGACAAGATTGAAGTATATGGAAATCATCCTCCTTTTGGAAGGTATTGCCCATCCAAAACTTCCATAGTTTGGCCAATGCATACAAGAGTGTCAATAGCCTCTTGTCATATTCAAAAATATTCCTCATGTGTGGAAGTATCATTTGCTACTCCAAGGCAATGGAGTAGCCCTTTGACACCATGCTCATGCCATCATAGATTTCTGAATCATCATTTTTCAGTGCAAATAGCTAAGTGGGAGATGTCAATGTCCATATCAGAAAATTTCTCACCTCTCCTTTGAACCCACCAAAGGTTCTCTGCGTTATGCCAGCTCCCCCCAAGGCTCCTTCCTTAGCCAAATATATCAATGTTGCACCATGTTGATAGAACTCTTCGTTCATCTTCCAATCAGGGGGTCTCCCTGGTGGAATGCCTCAATGTAATGAAACATCAAGGCTTAGAGCAGGTTGTATATGTGAGTGGACTGATTTGTCCCTTTCCTCACTGCGCAAATCATCCTACCTCTTCTGTGCATCAATCTTTTGAAATAGAGAGGGGTGTGTGCTCCTAATCCTATGATGTTTTTTCTCCTCCCTTTCTTCTTCTTTCATCTTCAAAATCTCAAATCTATCAAGGATGGCACATGATGCTCATGGACTGTGCCTTAATCTTCATATGTGAGATTCTTTGGAACTCCTTGCAAGGGTATAATAATTCCTCTCTTTGGAGAAAATGCTCCATATTCCTCTTCGTGAGGTATAAGATCTGCCCCTATTGTGACAAAGTTGTTACCTCTTATTTTCTCTTCCCCTTCATCATGAATGGAAGTTGTCTCATCATCATTAAGAGGTTCTTTTTTTAGTTCCTCTTTTGAAAAAGAGATCTCCATGTCTTCCCTTTGAGAAGAGAGCTCTTTCTGAAGTGGGGATCTTGCCTCTAGCAAGGTATTCTGCAATTTTTTAATCCCCTCAATAGTTTTCTGAAATGGAATTGGATTTATATATCCCTCTAACTCGTGCAAACGTTTTGTTTGTTTATGCTTGGCTAGCTCAACCAAGGAAGTTTCAGAATGTTTTTCATTAAATATTTTTACTAACCTCCTAGTTAAAATTGCATAAGTAGATATATTTGCATCTTTTAATGAATAATATTCATAAAACCACTAGGCATAAGCCTTACCTTCAAGGTGCAGCGCTACTACTCTAATGGCTTCATCTTCTGAAACTTGGTGTTGCTGCAAATAGGTGTCTAGCTCCTCCACCCAAACCCTAGCTTAACATTTAGGTGACCCATAAAAAGTAAATAGAAAGAATCTACCCACATCATGCTGCTTGCACCTTGTGCTTATATCATGGTTTCTAGGTCTTCTATCCTCCTTGATCTTGAAAAACCCTTGGAAGTTTAGATGATCTCTAAATCTCTGAGTTTGAGATTCATACTCTTGAAGATAGTCACCAAGAGTCTCCACCTTTGGTACATCTCCTTCCTCCATCTCTCTTTCTATGACCCTAGGAATGGTACCACGTTGTAGGTATGATGGTGTAGTTGAATTATCACACCCATATTGTGAAAATCTAGAGCTTTCTTCATGTACAAGCCCTCTTGGAGAATCTCTACATCTCTCCATTCTCATCTCTTTGATGTCTCTGCTAATGCATTGCATAGTTTGAAGAAGAATTTTTGAGAACTCCTTCCCTCCTGAAAATGAGGTTTTTCCTTCCTCTCTTCTGCATATCTTCTCCTTCCTATGATAATCCTCCTTAGATGACAAAATGGTTGAAGTACACAGGCTGAACCAAGATCATGCTCTGATACCACTGTAATATTCCCAAATGGGGAAAGCAGGAATAGAGTGCATAAAACTAGAAATATGTAGAAATATGAATAGATAAAAGCATGAGACAACAGTATATCCATTCCATTATGAATATAATAGAAAAATAGGTACAAGATATTGAGTAAAATATCACTCAAGTTTGGAAAACAAGCCTCCCATGAAAGCATACACCTAGATCTAAAATGTTGTTAATACATGAAATACAGGAATGCAGAAAAATGCGTTGTCTAAGAGATAATATCAGCTAAAAGATATAAAAATATATTTATGCTGATATAATGCTCCAAAAATGCTAAGGCTAGAGATCCATGCTCCAAAACATATTTCCAGGACAACCCAGAAAAGGTTTCCGGAAATACACACTATATAAAATATAGAAGATTTGGCCCTAGGGCTAAGTAATATCTACAACTGAATCACTAATGGGAGATGGCTGATCTATTATAAAATATGGATGATCCTCCTCCAACGGATCTCTTAAATGAATGGTTGATCCCCACACAGGAAACCCACACACCCCAAATAGGGCAATAAACCCACTGCTGCAGCTGCTCTCCAAAATAACGCAGTCCTTGAGGAAAACTGCATTGTAGCTGATGACTACTACTTGGCCTGATGCCAAAATATGTAATGAAGCCTTGATAACTTCCTCACAAGCTCCCGAATGAAAGAATGATCTCTCCAATGGAAAACTAGCTCATAAATTGGAGATCTCTCTCATCCACTGCTACACCCCTGCAACACAACCCAACTCTAAACATAACTGCGTTGTATATGAGACTAAAGCTTGGAAAAATGCCTAAATGTGGAAGTATAGTGCAAACTGCTCCAAGAGCTTCTCAATGGAAGAGGTGGGATTCCCGATCAGGAACACCCTGTGCTAAATAGCACTGCAATCTTAGCTAAATAGCTGAAGAAAGCTATATGTCCAAAAAAAACATATATCAAAACATTAAATATATCAACATCATGAATATGGCTGCCATCATCTTCCTTTTATAAGATATGAGCTTCCAAACCCTAAGCCCCATCCATTAATGGCACTAATTCCATGCAATGTGTCTCCATCTAAAACTGCATTGTCTCTCCATTAATGTCCACTCCTCCATGAAAAAGTTGTTGATTTGGTCAAAGTTGACCTAGTCCACATGTTCTAGCCCCTGTTCACACCTTAGGGTGCTTTATTGAGCTGGAAATATGATCCACTTTCACATGAGAAGTGGTTTTATTCTTCATAAAGAGATTTATGGGTCTCCCTACCCACTTATTCACTTATCTAAGTGACAAAACAAAAATTTAATATTCCAATTAGCTGCAAGCTAATTTAGGAATATTACATGGTATGGCTAGCTACTAGGTCAAAGTGGTATGTGGTTACCTTTGTCAGTCTCCTTTTTAGCCTTCAGAGAACTGGTGGAGTGTTAACATTCTGGCATCGTTGCCGGGGAAATAAGTGACAAATCTTTTCTTGGTGTACTATTACTTTCCATCAAATTCTAGGCATGTGGGTGATAGGCCCTAGTGTTTGTGAAGGTTGATTCAAAATTGTAGAGAGCTGAGGTGCAGAAAAAAAAATATATATAAATAAATAAAATATATATATATATATATATATAAAATAAAAAATTGGCTTCGAAAAGATACACAAGATCGAATCCTAATCCACATCCAGCCTCTCCTGTCGAAGATCCAAAGAACCTCATCAGAAAGAAGATATCACATCACTCAGAGATTCAGTCGAGTTCATCTTCATTGGTAAGGTCTACATCATTACCTGCAAAAATATTGTCACTTGAAGATATTCCATTCGATCTGAAATTTGAAATATCTCTGTTTAGATCAAACTCAGAAACTTCCTTGTCTAAAATAGTGTTTGATCCCTTGAGGTTGTCTGAAGTTACATCATTATCTAAAATAGTATTTGATTCTTTGAAGCTTGAAGATAGCACATTATTTGAAGAATTCAAATCTGAGTCAGATTTTGATAGGAAATTCTGGAGTCAGTTTTATAAACTTGAAAAATTAGCCAACCAACTCTAATATACATCTGAGAAAGCTATCATCAAGTATTATCAATAGTCTTTGTTTACTCCCACACCATCTCAATCAGTTGTTGCCTCTTCTTCCATCCCTTCTACTTCATTTCCTCCTCATAATCCTTCTCAATCTACCCCTACCATTGTTACTCCTGCACCACACTCAATAGGGTTCATGGCAAGGTTTGCACCTCTATTTTTACCTGGTCAACTTACAGCCTCACCACAAGGCTATGGTCAAATACTTCCTCTCTTTGATGAAACCTCAGAGATTAGTGCCAAAAAACACCTAGTGAAAGTCGTTGATTTCATTGATTTAGAAGAGAGATGTTGATGATGCAAAAATGAGGATCATTTCCCAAATATTCTCTGGGGATGTAAAAACATGGTTTTGTTCTTTGACTGCCAATTCCATAGCAAATCTGGAGCAATTAACTAATGCATTTATAGCTAGATGGGAAGTGAAAAATAATCCACTTCAGATTATTTCGAAGTATAACAACTTAAAAATAAATCCTAATGAGTTTGATCAGGAATTTACTGCTTTTTTTAACAGGATATATAACTCAATACCCAATGATATCAAGCCTCCTCCAGGTTTGGCTCTATTGCACTATCTGTATTTTTTTGATTCGGATATGGCATATCATCTCTGAGAAATAAGTCCTACACCACTTGAGTAGATGCAGAAAAATGTAGTTAGTGTCGAAGAAAATTTAATGATCAAAAATCCAAAGACCAAAGGTGAAAGAAAGGTGACAATCAAGGAAGAACCATCCACATCCTCTGATTCCAAATTGGACACTCTGATCAGGACTGTGGAGAGAATGGTGGATAGAATTTCTATCACTGAAAGGCAACCAGAAACACAGGTTCAGAATCCTAATTTCCGAGGTCAGCAGCAGCAGCCTCATTTTAGGATTAAACAGAGGAAACAAAGAGCTCTAGAGCAGCCAACACAATAGTAGATTCACACTCCTTTGCAACATAATTATGCTCAAGGGGTGGAAGAGGAAGAATATATTTCCTTAAAAAATATGGACAACCTATTTTCCTTACAGAGGATGAATAATACATTGATAAAATAGACTTACCGAAAGATGAGGACTACATAATTGCAAATGATGATGAGTTCTAGGTTTAGTCTGATCACTATCAACGAGGTTATATTAATGCTCTCAGTTCACAGCAGAGGAAATATTCACTGAGAAATTGAAATGTTATTATCGCTCCTATCCATAAGAGTACAACTCAAAAAAAACATACTCAGCCCAAGAAAAATCCCCAAGCTAGTCAAAACAAGGGAAAGGAACATGTTGTTATAAATTAGAGCAAGAAAAACCAGGCATCTACAAGTACACCAAACAAAGATAAATAAGGCCAAAAGAAGAAATCTGCAACAAAATACCAGCTCAACAAAAGGGACATTTTTGTTAAAGAGGTAGATAAACAATCCAATCTGTTTAGCTTAGAAAATGAAATTTCTAAGTTGAAAGTTTTTATCCCCTTGACTGAGCCCTTGAAAAATAACCAATACAAATCTCATGTTGCTAAAATTCATAAAGTAGACCCTATGGCAGACATGGTAAATGTTGAATATAATCAACCCGAGCTCCTTTTTGGTCCAGCCATAGATGGTCAACTAGAAGATAGTGAAGTTCCCTTGTTTTATCTCAGTTTGAGAGTACAACAATGTATTCTCCATAATGCCACGCTTGACTCTGGAGATTCTCATAACCTGATGCTAAAGGCCATAATGGAAAATTTGGGCTTGTACATAACTCGACCTAAAATGATCTTTAATCTTTTGATTCTGGTAGAGTATGTTGTCTCGGTCTTATAAAAGACTTAGTAGTTTCACTTGAGCAAATTCCTACTAAAAATGTCTTAATGGATGTGGTAGTGGTTGATATACCTCCACGATATGGCATGTTGATGTCAAGGTCATAGGGAGAAAAGTTAAGAGGTACTCTACAATTTTATTTCTCTTATACCACCATCCTAGTTTTTCAGCAACTAAGGAAGCACCGGGAGTCAAAAATGAAGTATATGATCACCAGTAAAGAGAAACCAAACAATCACCCTATCAATTCTGTACATATTGATCTTGAGTTCTTTATTTTGTTTAATGATAGTGGTTTTTATGATTTAGATAGTCAAATTATATAATTTGAGGAAATTCCATAAATTTTAAATAGTGTCTGAGCAGTTTTGGATGAGGGACAAGGCAATCAGCCTAGTACTTCAGAGCAGATATTAGAAAAAGGAACTTAACAAGTTGAAAGAGTAGCCCAAAAGGAAGAAACAAATCATACTGCATAATTTCAACTTCCTGATGATGAAAATGGTCTTTGGACCATGTATTTCGATGGTGCCTTAGGAAAAGATGGGGCATGCATCGAAATCTGGATTTGTATTCCAATTCATCAATCAGGTAAAATTCCAAAAAATGTGAGATTGTGTTCCTATAAGTTAGCTTTCGATTGCTCCAATAATGAAGCTGAGTACGAGGTATTGATCACCGGCCTTAAAATTCTGAAAATTTTAGGTGTAAAGAGAATCATGATTATGGAAACTCCCAGCTTGTAATTAAACAGGTAAAAGGGGAATACCAGGCAAATCATCCAAGGATGAGAGCATATAGAAATTATGTACTTGAAATTCTCAAAATGTTTCCTAAATATACATTGTCGGTCATTCCAAGAAGTCAGAATTTTATGGCAGATTCACTTGCTACGGTAGCAAGTAACTTTAAAATCCCAATGTTCTCTAATAGGAAGTTTGAAATTCATGTCAAACAACGACAATTTGTCCCTAAAAATTGGGGTATTGGCAAGTGTTCCGGGATGACAAATAGGTGAATATTTTTTTGTAGATGGAAGGTAAGTTTGAAAATTCGTATATTGATGAAGTATATGATAAATATGATCAAGTGATCGAGGCTAGTCAATTTAATGTGTTACAGGTTAAAGATAATAAAATTCCAAGGGGTCTTGTGCCTTTCGAAGAGTTGTTTGATCAAAATGATGTTGCCAAAAAGCCTACCATGGTTCCTACCGAGAAGGGTGTTGAAGATGTGAATATTGGAATAGTAGACAACCCCAAAATGGTTAAGTTGTCCAAGTCCTTATATCCAGAAATGATAGGTAAATACACATCCTTGTTATATGAATTTTCTGATGTATTTGCTTGGGACTATGCAGATATGAAATTATATGACAAAAATATCATTCAGCATACAATTCTGGTCAAGCTTGATCAAAATCCCTTTCGAAACAAGCTGAGAATAATTAATCCAAGATTGTTACCGTCAATAGAGAAAGAGGTAAACAGAATTTTTAAAGCCGATATCATTGTTCCCATTAGATTTTCAGAATGGATGTCAAATATTGTTCTGGTGAGAAAGAAAATTGGAGAAATCTGTCTTTGTATTGATTTTAGAAACTTGAATAAGGTGTCTTTAAAAGATAACTATCCTCTTCCTAAGATGGACCATATCCTATAGAGAGTGGTTGGGTCCTCTTGAATGTCGCTTCTTGATGGATATTCGGGATATAATCAAATCTTAGTGCATAAGGATGACCAAGACAAAATTTCTTTCACAACACCTTGGGGCACATTCAACTATTCCAAAATGCCATTTGGGCTCAAGAATGCAGGGGCCACTTTTCAGCAGGTAATGGAAAATGCCTTCGCAAATGAAAAGGATGTTTTTCTAGTTGTGTACCTTGATGATTTGACTGTTTTTTCCCATTTTGATGATGAGAATTTATATCATTGTAGAGTTGTATTTCAGAAGTGCGGGAATTCTTGATTTCACTCAATCCCAAAAAGATTATTTTTTCCATGAAGGAGGGCAAGCTTCTTGGTCATATCATCTCCAAATATGGTATCTATATTGATCCCTCCTGGATTGAGGCTATTCAGAGAATTAAATTTTTAGATTATCTGTGTGCCAAATTTATTTTCCATTATTTCCATTATTGTTACACTACTCTTCTATTGTGACAAGATTACATCTTTTTACTTATTGTTCTTATTATTTCGCAAACAAGTCCAAATAAACAGATTTCCTCATAAATGTCTAAGGCTACAAAGAATTCCAAAAAAACCATGGCTCCCCCTAACCTACGGCTTCTGCTAGTGAAGTAATAGATATTCCACCCTTGTTCACATATACAACATGCACATCAAAGAGTGGTTTCACTTCTTTGGAAGCAATGTACAGATTGTTTGAAGATGAGAAACCCCACTGGGTTGAGAGAACAACTAATGTGGATGCTTCTGATTCCTCGAAAGCTACTATAGCTGACATCGCCAACTCTTTTCTGCTCTGAATTTCTACACGTTCCAATATTTTACCATATACATATTTGGTAAAATGGATTATTGACAACCTCAACATTGAAGATAGAACTTTCCTAATAATCAGAGGTACAATGATAGGGTCATTCAGAGCCAAATACTTGAAGAAAATGTACCACATTCCAGACCCTGAGAAGTTGTATGATAACGATTTCCTAGCACAATTCGCCAAGGAGAATAGCTAAAATCGGACCCCATAAATAAATGGAGTAGAAACCCTAACATGCATAAACATGACGTTAAGGGTATGTATTCCATTTCTTCGCTTTCTAGTCCCTACTATTATATTTCTGCTATGACGTCTAGGCTTTTTGGCCAACCCAATACCACTAAATTCTCGGTTGAATGGGTTCCCCTCATCGATGTTGTTACAGACTGTTGTATCATGGACTGGGGAACCATTTTTTCAAATAAATTGCTACCTAGATTCTTGAATACAGAAATAATTGTTCCTTTTCATCAAAAATCCTTCCCCCATTTTATATGAGTGCCTACATTATGGATGCAATGTGTTTTACATCTGATTTTCCGACCGTGGTTTGGAAATTGACTACCCAAGGCCCTACTCCCATTCATATTTATCATAGTATCCTATGGGAATCAAAATATGAAATTGATTTCTACAAGATCTGTCATGGAGTTATTCTCCCATTTTTTCAAGTTGTGTTTGATGAAAAGGCCCCTAGATTGTCCAAAGAAGCTCAAGCGGACTTCATGAAATCCATTGAAAATGGTTTGGGGAGGAATTGTTCACTTATGTCAGAGTTTTTGGGAGCTTAACCCAACCGCATGTCCTACGATTATATGTTCCAGATAAACTTCTCGCAAGATAAATTGCCTATCAGAATATGGTTTATGGATTGACCAAGGTTTTGAAAGAAGCAAAGAAAGCTTCATGGCCCTCTTTTCCTATTTATTGTGGTGTCTATGCATTAGAAAATTTCAAACATGTAGGGTTAGAAATCAATCAAATTCAATGTATAAAATTATTTACAATTTCTAACAGGAAATATGACCCAAACCAAGTTGCATTCAATTTAACAACTCAAGTGAAAATCAAGCCATTTTCCCATGAAAATGATGATTTTGATGACTTTTTTGAGTCATTTGATACTTGTTCAACAGTGGAGAAATTAGCAGCATCACGCCTCAATCCTTAGCAAATTTCCAAGTTCAAGAAATACAGAAATAGAAGGTTGGAAGGGATTCCTCTAAATATACTGGAGGTATTCCAACCTATCTCACAAAAGGAACAACAACATAAGGAACAACAAAAACAGGGAAAAGAACAACCCCCTAAGGATACTGAACTCCTTAGTGGAACAAAATAAGATAAGTCTTTTGGAACTTAAACCAAGTATCCTTTGTTTCCAAGTGACTTAGACGAAGTCTAGAAAGATTTTGATCAACAGCTGAAAGGAGACTAAGAAGTGGTGATCATTGATCATCAACAAAAAGTGGAAACACCTCATGGTAAAAGTAAGAACCTGTTTACTATTGGGTCAACTAGAAAATCAGTTTACATAGAGGAAGTAGAATTTATCCTGGCCTACCCAACATCAGAAATTGTGTCTAAAATTGAGGAAATACCTCCTTTGAATATAAATTACAGCCCCTGGCATAAATTTGTCATGAGCAAGCAAAGAAAAATGAGGAGAACAAAACAATCACAAATTCTTGTTCCAAGGGATGTATCTGTTATCACCAAAGAAATGAAGCATCATTTGACAAATTTAAATAGGTTCATGTGTCAATGGTAGGGTTGTAGGATTCAATTTTTTATATTCTTGGTCAAGGGAAATTTTAAATTTTTCTTGTTTAAGCTCACCCTAATGTCTAAACCCACTCACTTTCAAATCCCCTCATGTCACATCACTCATAATTTTCTGACAGATTTCAATTCCCAAGGTTTTTGTACTGAAATGGTCATTTAGCCAAGAAATCACAGTTTCGTAGCGAAATACACTGAGAAATGTGACTTTTCGCTATGAAACTGCTGATAATTTCGTAACGAAAACACCTAGATTTACACTAAATATGCTACGAAAGTGTGGTTTCTTGTCTGTCTTGTCAAGTTAGCTGTTAGGTGTCAGAAAATCATTGGGAAAGGGTAAGTTAGATACCATTCGAGTCATTGAGGGATAAGCTCAAGGTACATGGTCAGGTCTGAAGTTATCATCACCATTTTAGGCATGTATGAGTCATCATTGTGTTATGAAGTGGACATCAAACTTCAAAATATTTCCTAATTCAATCATTTCTCATTCTTAATTTCTTGTTTATGTGATATTGAGCTTTGGAGAGCTATTTCATTGAGCCAAAGTTGTGGCTGGTGTTTTCAAAGGTTTATCAAGCAAGGCTAAGCAAAATATCAAGCGAGGCTACAAACTATCAAGTCAGGCTGAGAAGACAATAAAGAAACCATGGCAGAAAAAAGGACAAATAAGCGTGGACAATGTCTAAGATGTGAACTAGCAGAAATGAATCTGATCAATGAAGACCCAATAGTTGTGGAAGTCTTCAGAAGGATAGGTTGCTTACAGTTTTGTGAAATATTACAAGGCTGCCATATACAGGTTTCCAAAAAATTTCCTTAAACTTCAGTGGAATAGCTACCAAAGTGGGGATGATTAATATTTCCATCACACCAGAGGTTAGTGCAGCAGCTACAGGGATTCCAAGGGGACAAGAAAAGTGGTTCAAAGGTTTCAATTTCAACATGGAGCAGTGAAAATAGTTTATGAAGCCTGAAAACAGTGAAATGGATCTCACTAATGCCATTCCAAGGAGCTACATGAAGGATAACTACTCAAAATTTTTGCTCATCATCCAAAAGTATTTTACTTGTGAAGGGAGATACCATAAAGTTTACTCATACCATTTCAAGCTACTCCTACACTTTACTAGTAATATTTCCCTTGATCTTCCTTTCTATTTACATAGAAGTTTATCAAAAATGGCAGATAAGGTACAAGAAAAATCTAAAGGGAGTGAGACTTCATTGTTTCATCATGGTTTAATGAAACTGCTGATTTTAGATGAACTCCAAAGACTAGGCAGAGACTAGTCTTCAATTTTTTTTGTTAGTGGTTTTGAGTTGGATGCTCTTACTCCTTCAAGAACTCCTAAACCTAGGAGAATTCCATCACCTTTAGTAGCAGAACAGAGTGAACCATTGGTGGCAGAACCAAGTGAACCAATCATAATGGAAACGGAGCAATTGTAGAGTTTTGATACACCAAATTTCCCACCTGCAAAACAGAAGTAAAAAATGGTCAAACCTACAAAACAAAAACAAGTTGTGAGTAAACAAGGAACTTAAAGGATGACAAGGAGCCAAACAGTGGCCTTAGAAGAAAAAATAGTGGTTTTATAAGATAGAGAAGTAGCTAAAGGAAATATATAAGATATATTACATGCCATTGACATAGAATAAACTCCTATAGTCCAGGCTGAGGACATAGAGGAAGGTGGATAGAAGCTAAAAAAGGCCAAATGTGCAAAGAAATTAGAATTTGAAGAAGAAGAAAGAAAGCTTATGACAAGGCATGCTAGAAAGCTATTAGAGAGCAGTAAAGAGGTTCACCCACCCACTAACGTAGTACAGCCACCACAAGAAATCATTGACCTTTCATCACCTGCAGAGAAAGATATAGTTAGCAGATCAAAGAAAGGAAAAGAGAAAGTGTGGGAAAAAATAGAGTTTCAACTCCTTGAAGAAAAATTGAAGTTTTCCAACCATGAAATTGATGTTATGAAGAAAGAAGCAAGGAAACACAATGTAGAGAAGGTTCAGTTTGAAAAGATGAAGGAAATTTGGGAAGAGCAGATTGACAATGTTTCGAAGACTCCAGATAATACACAATAGCTTATCAAATGGACCATTCCATTGAGAATAGAGGTCAAAAATGTCAGGAAAATGAACATACATTTGAAATCCACCAACAGAAAGTTGAAATATCAAGTTAAGGACCTCCAGGAACAGCTTGGACTAATCCATGAGGAGTTGGAGAAAAAATGCCTTAAAATGACAGTAGTTGAGGAGCCAATTGCTCAACTCATCATCAATGAGGAAGAAACCCCTAAAAAATAATAATGTGATCTGGTTTATGATTTTGAAGACTAATGGCATGTTAGAAACTATTTTTTTTCACTTAGAAGGTAGATTTTTGAAGCTACACAAATTTCTGGAATTTTGACTGTTTTCAGCAGTTGCGTAGCGTGCCTGGGCTTGAAGAACATCAAAATGCTACGAAACTACTATAGCTTTCCTATTTACATTTTGAACCAGTTTTTGGAGCTCCCAAGAGATGAAAATGGTATGTAAGATGCATTAAGGCATAATGAACATCATGCAGAAAGAAATAATCAGAAAGGATGATGGCAAAAGGCATTTTTTGCAGTGCTACGAAAGTACGCTACGAAACTGTCTTACTTTCGTAGCGTACTGTTGTGGAGATTTATAAGAAGGTTTTTGGGCATTTTTGGATAGCTGGATACTCTCAAAGTGTTAAAGGACCATGACAGTAGTTATTCAAGACTTAAAGACCACGAAATGAAGACAAACTACCAGTCAAACCATTCTTTGAAGATGAAGACCAGTTTTCCTAAAAAACAAGGTTTATTTCCAGTTTTAGAGGAGGTAAATTAAAATTTCATGTAGTGATGAGTCCCATCACACCTTATTCGAACATGTGAAAGCATATTTTTCAAGATGTATTTTTTTTAGGAGATAAGATTGTTAATGTAATAACGAACAATTTGAGTCCTATATGGAAAGGGACTATTAAGTAGGATAGCTGTCATTTTCTCATTAAATAGATGTTTTATGGTTATGCAAGGTGTCATTAGGAAAAAATTCAATGAATCTAGCCAGGAGGTAGATCATCTCATCATGTAAAAAGTATATTAAAGGGTAGAGAGTCGAATTTGTCAAGGGTTGGAGATTTTTTGGCAAAACTATAGCTTTATGTAAATTGACTGTTTTTAGTAATACAAAGACTTGTTTCTTGACCAACCTGAGATTCTGATTGAGTTTTTAGTTCTTATCTTATTTATATCTTTTATGTGTCCCATTTTCAGTGGTTTTCATCTTTAGTACTCATAATTCATTCATGTAATGCTCTGACCTCCTTTATAGATGAATTGACTGTGTGATTTCTTGTTTCATGTATGTGTACTTCTACTAAAAACCCTTACCTGCCTCAACTTCCATGTCAAGTGAAATTACTACTGAATCATTGAAATTGTTGACTCCATAAGCCCAATGTTTGTAGATTGATACTATTTTCAACCTATACTCATCACAAGCAAGTTGTTTTCCAAATAGAGTTAGCCATGTAAATACATATTTACTCAATATCATTAACCCTTTGAGAGAGGCCTCTCAGACTGAAGAGGATAAGATTCAGTCACAAGATTGGTTTGAAACAATTACATGATATTGTATGATTAGCATCCAATTAGGTGCAATTTCGTGATAACATTTTCATGCGTCTGCCGGGAGCCTGAAGATTATACTTTCTCAAAATTTTGAAGCTGAACTTCTGAAGGTAGCAGGAGATCGGGAATTTGTTCGAGGCTGCATCTACTTTGGTGACTCCATTCAAAATTCATATGATCAAAGGTGGCTTTGAGAATGAAATACACGGGGATTAATCCTAACCCAGATCCACCTACCATTGTGGACAATCCAAACACCATATCCAAAGGCAGTCAAGGCATTTCTACAATATCAGGTACTCCATTACATAAAAAAATCCTTGTCCTCTGAAGTTTTAAGAAGTCCTGAAGATAAAATATTTGTTGATAAAATTCAGGAAGTCTTGTTTAGGTCTCAAAGTGAAAAAGAATTAACTAAAATTTTCTTAGACCTACATAGGAGAGGTATTGATAACTCAGCCTTAGTGACACAAAAAGATAAAGAATATTTTTGGGAAGCAGTCACTTCTGAGTTGTTGTTAGAAAGAGAATATTTGGATAGGTTGAAGGAGCTTGACCCTTTTGAAATTTTTTTGAGAAGAACAATTGGTTTTCCTCTTCCTGATTGGAGTTCAATTTTCAGTGAACAACAAATACCAAACAACCCTCCTCCTAAAAATTCCTTTTCCTCTACTACTGCAATCCCTAAAACTATCACAGTCCCTTTCATCATGGCATGAAATGTGCCTCCTCCACCTGATGCACCTTCTAGGTATGCTCCTCTTGCCCTTCCAGCTGCCTTAAATGCCCTTCCTAGCAAATATTCTGCTAGAATCAAAACTTGGGTAAGTGATGAAGAGATTACAGCTGAAGAGCATGTAGACCAATTCAATTACTTTATAAACAGGGAGGAGGTTGACCATGAGGATGTCAAGATGATATTGTTTTCTCAGAGCTTTACTGGTGAAGTTAGGAAGTGGTTCGAAGCCCTTACTCCTGGAAGCCTTCATAATTGGAATGAATCTGAAGATAAATTTTTGAGGAAGTGGGGAAATACAACCAATCATGTACAAGCCCTCACTGAGTATAATGGTTTGAAGAGAGTTGTTGATGAAATTGTTCAAAACTTTTCAAAGAGATTTAATAGTGTATGACTCAATCCCTGCCCATCTCAAGCCTCCTCTAGGAGCAGCTCAATTGATATATGCTGAAGCTTTTGATTATGACTTTTCCATATTGTTGAGAGAGAGAGAATCCCCTTCACTTGCTGATATATGATGATAGCAGCAAAAAAGTCCAAGATGGGTAAGACTAAATTGAAAGAAGAAGATAAGCCTTCCACCTCTTATGACAAATTTGATTCCATGATGAAAACAATGGAAAAATTAATGGATAGGCTTGCCCTTGGCAATGCCTCTGCTCCTCCTGCACAACATGAGCCTCAATTTAGAAATCCTCAATTCAGAAGACCTCAAAACTACCAAAAGCGAAGGGAAAACATAAATCAGCCACCTAACCCTCAAGTAAGGCCTCCTTTTTAGAAAAACTTAGTTGATGAATAATATCAGCCTAAAATACAAGAAGACTCAATTCATTGCTTAGATGAGAACATGTCAGGGATGTTTTTAACTAAGGAGGAATATGATGAGGTTGACCATGAAGTGAGTAAGGGTGAGGAACCATATGATTATTTTAAAGGGTATCAACATGCAATATTTGATATGCAGAAACAATACAACCTTAGAAACAGAAATGTACCAATTACTGCAAACAAAACACAACCCAAGAAAGATGCCCCCAAGGCTGCTGAGGTTAGGAAAGAAACACCACATCCTCCTCCTGTCAAAGAGACTGAAAAATCTATTTATGTTTTCAGTTTGGAAAATGAGATCTCTAAGATCAAAATTCCAGTGCTTTTTGGAGAAATTCTCAAGGTGAATGAATACAGAAGTAGGATTGTGAAAATTTTGAATTCACAACCAGGAGCTGTTGATATTCTAAATATTCAAGAAGATCATCCAACCATATACTTGGGTCCAATATTAGAGGATCGGCAAAATGAGGAGGTACCTCCTTTTTATGTTAGCCTTACCATTCATGACATGAAATTGCATAATGCCATGTTAGATTCAAGAGCCTCTCACAATCTTATGCCCAAAGTAATCATGGAGAGGATGGGGTTGGAAATTACTAGACCATATAAGGATTTGTTCTCCTTTGATTCAAAAAGAGTTTAGTGCATTGGTTTAATTAAAGATGTTGTTTTTGGTCTTACACAAGTCCCTCCCAAGATAGTGGTCATGGAAATTATGGTAGCAGACATTCCACCTAAATTTGGCATGTTGTTATCAAGGTCATGGGTAGAAAAAATCAAAGGTACAATGCATATGGACCTAACTTATGCCAGGGACAAAAAATAATGGCTTACATGGTGAGTAGTAAAGATAAACCTCAAAAACCTTCCAATTTATGCTCTTGATACTGAACTTGGATGTGCTATTCTTTTCAATGAGTTGACTAATGAAGCAGAGGATAAAAATAAGGCAGAAAATCAGCAATATGTAATTCAGCAGACAGAAAATCAGTAAACAGAACATCAACAAATCAGTGAGGAGAAGGTGGAAGGTTGGTGGTTATTTCACTTTGATGGATCAACGGGAAGATAGGGGGTACGAGGAGGGATTTGGATCACAATTCCAGATGATGAAAGTAAGTTCTTTTCTTACAAACTGAATTTTGATTACACAAATAACATGGTTGAGTATGAATCTTTGATTTTGGGCTTAGAAATTTTGAAAAGAATGGGTGCTCAAAAGATTTTTGTTTGTGTAGATTCTGAATTAGTAATTAAACAAGTTGAAGGTGTGTATCAAACAAAGGATGTGAGAATGAGGGCATACAGAAATTTAGTCATGGACGTGTTGGAAAAATCCCAAGAACATTCATTCATTATTAAGACTAGGGATCAAAACTCAGTTGTTGACTCCCTAGCTGTCTCTGCAAATCTTTTCATCATTCCCATACATTCCACTGAAAAATATGAGGTTGAGGTTCACCATAGACCAGCTATCCCTGATAACATTATCCATTGGCAAGTCTTTGAATATGACCAGCAAGTAAAAAACTTTATTGAACTGAAAGAAGAGTTTGAAAATATACAAGTAGATCAGCAAAACATGCTTGTTGAATCAAAGGGAAATTCTGAAGTGTTACAGTTGAAGAATAAATCTATACCCAAAGGCCTCATACCCCTTGAGAAGCTTTTTTATCATAATAATGTGTTCAAGTCTCCTAAGATACAAGCTGAGATGAAGAGGTAGAGAGTTGTAACATTGGTACAGTAGCTATGCCAAAAATTATTAAGCTTTCAAATTTTATTTTAGTTGATATGAGACAGAGATATATTGAGATGATGAAAAGGTTTATAGATGTTTTTTCTTGGAGTTATGTTGATTTTAAGAATTATTATCCTACTATCATTCAGCATATCATTCCCATTAAAGAAAATGAAAATCCTTTCAAGCAGAAGTTGAGGATTAATCCACTTCCCATGCCTTTGATTGAGAAGGAAATCAAGAAACTCTTTGATGCCAAAATTATTGTTCCAATTAGATTCTAAAAGTGGCTTGCAAACTTGGTTCTAGTCAGAAAGAAGAGTGGATAAATCAGAATATGCATTGACTTAAGGAACTTGAATAAAGCCTCTCTGAAGGAAAACTACCCTCTCCCAAAGATGGACCAAATTTTTCAGAATACTGTTCTCTCACAAAGGATGTCTATGCTTGATGGTTTTTCAGGGTACAATTAGATACTTGTGCATCCGGAGGATCAAGAAAAAAAAACATTTACCACACCATGGGGCACATTCATGTATGCCAAAATGCCCTTTGGTCTGATGAATGCAGGAGCTACCTTTCAGAGAGCAATGGACATTGCTTTTGCTGAGGAGAAGGACAAGATGGTAGTTGTCTATCTAGATGACATAAAAGTCTTCTCAAGGAGCGAAGAAGATCACTTGAAGCACCTAGAACGAATTCTGCTAAAGTGTAGAAGGTTTGGAATTTATCTCAATCCCACTAAAATCATTTTTTCTTTAACTTCAAGTAAATTACTTGGACACATTATTTCTTAAGATGGGATTAAGATTGATCCAAATGGGTCAATGCGATTCATAAAGTGGACCTGCCTAGAAGCAGAAAGGAGATTTAGTCTTTCCTTTGAAAGGTAAATTTTGTGAGGAGGTTTATTCCTAATTTTGCTGAGATTGTAAAGGACATAACAAATATGTTGAAGAAATCAGATGACATTAAGTGGACAGCAGAAGAAAAGCACTCATTTGAGGAGATCAAAAAGACACTCACCCAAGCACCAACGTTGATCAGCCCGGATTTCTCAAAATAATTTCTAGTTTTTACCTTTGCATCAGAAAATACAATTGCTGGAGTTTTGTTGCAGAAAGGATAGCAAGGTACTGAGCTGCCCATTTCATTTTTTAGTAGGACATTAGCTAACTCAAAGCTGAAGTAAAACATCTTAGAGAAGTAAGCTTATGCCTTGGTTAATTCCATTAAAGATTTCATAATTTACATTCTGCATTCTCATATTATAGCTTTTGTTCCTAATGTTGTTGTGAAAGACATCATAACTCAAGCTAATCCTGATGGTAAGAGGGGGAAATGGATTGCTAACTTGCTGGAATATGATATATATATTAAGCCCACAAAATTGGTCAAAGGACAAGGCCTAGCAAAGCTGGTGGCACAGTCAAACTTTGATTGTCTTGATATGAGTTTATTTGCAGAAATTTCAAAAATTTCAGATGAAGAGGAAGAGTTGATCCCCATTGAAGAAAAGTACATCATTTTAGATTGGTACAAAGAAATTGTTTTTGTCTTACATCATCATAGAGCACCTGTTGAGCTGACAAAGTCCAAGGTGAGATTTGTGAAGTTAAAGTCATTGAGGTATTGCATCATTGACAAAAATCTGTATTGGAAGGATACCGATGGTATTTTGTTAAATTGTTTGCTGGAAGTGGAGGCTGAAAAGGTGATTGAGGAGTTTCACAAAGGGGATTGTGGAGGTCATCATTATTGGAAGGCTACATCAAACAAGAATCTCAGAGCAGGGTATTATTGGCCTACAATGTTTAAAGATGTTTACAAAAAGATTGTTGCTTGCCATGAATGCCAGATTTTTTATGGTAAGAAGAAGCTTGTACCTTTACCCTTGATGCCTATTTATGTTGAGGCACCATTTCAGCTGTGGGGGCTAGATTTTATTAGTGAGATTCATCCATCATCTTCAGGTCAGCATCGTTGGATTCTGAAAACAACTGACTATTTCACCAAGTGGATTGAAGCAATCCCAACTAGGCAAGAAAATGATTCAGTTATTATTTCATTTTTGGAAAATAGTATATTGTCTAGATTTGGCTGCCCTATGAAGATCATCATTGATAATGCACAGGCATTTAAGTCTAAGAAGTTAATTAGTTTTTTTCATCAATATCACATTTCACTTATACTGCATATTATCCACAAGGGAATGGTCTTGCTGAATCTTCTAACAAGAGCATTGTGAGGATTATTAAGAAGGCATTGCAAGAAAATAAGAAGTCATGGAATTTTAAGCTAAATTATGCTCTGTGGACTGATAGAGTATGCACAAAGAGGTCAATTGGAACTTCACCTTATGAGCTGGTATATGGGGCTAAAGCCATCTTCCCTACATCCTTAGGAGTATCCGTCATGAAGCTGTTACAAGGATTAGAGAAGGAGCCAAATGCAATTTAGAGAAGGATCAATCAGTTGATATAAGCTTTGCAAGAGAAGAGGGAGGAAGTCTATAATATTAATCAACAATCTCAAAACAAAATCAAGAAGAAATTTGAAAAGAAGGTCAAGGAAGAAAATTTTCAAATCCAAGATGTGGTTTTGAAATGGGAGGCCAGGATTTAAGAGAAGGGGAAACATGGTAAGCTTGAGAACATTTGGAAAGGATAATTCAAAGTAGCTACATTTCATGGGAACAACACTTAAATTTTGTACGAGATGGATGGACAACCATGTGCTGGAGGGCCTGTCAATGGAAGGTTTTTGAAGCACTACACTTCTTAAAATATGCTGATCATTTCATTCCATTGTATATATTTCATTTTATGTCTTTTTGTGCTAATAATGACAAGTTGATCATCGTTTGCTTTATAGAATTTATTAGAAGTTTTAAAAGAAAAAAGTTTGGCAATTTTCAAAGTTTTTGTTTTCAAGATGGATAGCAACACCTGAATCATCTGTTCTTTGAATAATGCATAGTAATACCATCCTACAGAGCACCTGGTCACCTAAAAAATGAAGCATCATTTGACAAAGCAATAGGTTTGTGTTTACTACAAGTTTGGGGATCTGAATTTATATATCTCTGATCAAGGGAATCATTGAATTTTCTTGTTTAAGTTTATACCCTAAGTTCTAAACCCACTGTTAGTATGAATTCTTTGTCGAAGCGTACGAAAAAGAACCACTTTAGCTACGCATAACTAATAGCCCTAACAACAATAATGGCTGCAAAACATCTTCAGATCTGCAATTAGTAGTTAAAGTGCTGCAACAAACAGATCTATAAATGGAAAGATATTAAGTAGTAAAGTAAAGAGTTTGCTCCATGCATCCAACAGACAAGACAAGAACACGATTTTTTGAATGAATTTTTATATTACAGGGCACCTGGGAGGAAACAAGAAGGTGTATCCAGATCTCCTCAATGGGATGGGTTCTTTGTAGTCCTCAGCACTTCAGATCTAAGCTTTCTTTCTCTTGTAGATGTAGAAAACCCAATGTAGAAGGTAGAGCTCAATGGGAGCAACAATGGCAGAAAATGAGACCGAGTGTATAGATCCAGAGTGATCTAGTATGCAACAAAAGGTGAAGAATGATGAAAGTAAAGAGTTTTCTCCATGCATCCAACAGACAAGACAAGAACACGATTTTTGAATGAATTTTTATATTACAGGGCACCTGGGAGGAAACAAGAAGGTGTATCCAGATCTACTCAATGGGATGGGTTCTTTGTAGTCCTCAGCACTTCAGATCTAAGCTTTCTCTCTCTTGTAGATGTAGAAAACCCAATGTAGAAGATAGAGCTCAATGGGAGCAAAATGTTAGAAATGAGACCAAGTGTATAGATCCAGAGTGATCTAATAGGCAACAAAAGGTGAAGAATGATGGGGAAAACCCTCCTATTTATAACAAAATATTGGGTCATTCTGGATCTTGGTGCATGATTAAAATAATGTTAACCAAATCTAGATCCACCTCTATGGAATATTTTATTATATTTGTTGGAGGGAAAGGGTGTTTGACTTGGGTCAAATCCCTTGATTAGTGAAAATAAATAAATAAATGATTTATTTATCTTTTTAAGGAAGTGGTTGGGATATAATCAAATAAATAATGATTTATTTGATTAATGGTGGTTGATTTGGTCATCTTTAACAAGGAATATTATTTAAATAATTATTCTTAGAAAATAATAAGATAACTATGGGTTTATCTCATTAATTTCTTTGTTTTTGGGTTAAACATGACTGGGAATAATAATTAAATTATGGTTTAATTAATTATTCCTTTTGGGGTTTCCTAATTAACATAGTGAAAGCAGTTTTACTTGGGGTAAAACCGGTCTTACATGGTGTACTTGGGTCCATCTAATGATGAAAGGTTAGATGACCAAAAAATGGTGTAACAGATTGCCCCCCAGCGTGCGAGTGTCAGGAGCAAATCGTATGACCGAAGTACGGTGTAAGAAGACAATCACTAGACAACAAAAAGGGTATGTCAGAGAGAGAAATATGAGGTAGATAGTGTGCTGAAGGACTAGACCCTGAGGAGACGAGACTCGCAAGTGCAACAAGTCTCTGTTATGAGAGGGTACCTGTGCTGAAGGCGGCGGGGGAGGCATACCTATGCCCGCCGTGACAAAGTACAAAAGAATAGTGTGTCCAGTAAACAAGGGACCGAACCATAGAGTACAGCTGGCATAATCAAGGGCCATATAAAAATACAATGAAGAGTCTCACATACATGCTGTGCCTGGGATAACAGCCAGGACTAGTACAATAATATCTGAGTACATGAGATAAATACAACCCAAATGCCCCCTGTAAATGGGGGAGGGCTCACAAAATCTGACTGATACATGCAAATCATAGAGGTGCTGCAAGTGGCTAAGGCCAACATCATCAAAATCTGGAGCGGCATCAAAGGCTGCAATGAAGAGGTCATCCGGGCATGTGGGGGGCTACCTGCAGGGCCACCCCCTCATGAGGGCTGAGACATCTCACACACGCCTGGGAATCATCAAGAGCTGCTGCTGGGTCACTGGACTGTCCAGTATACGAATCTCGATCATGCTGAAAGGAGCTGGAGAAGCAACCAAGTCAAAGGGAAGTGAGAAATCCCCCTGCCTGATCCGAGGCACCGAAAAAAGTGGAAGCTGGAACCAAGGTACACCGCCCTCTAGACCTTGCTTCTGGAATAAATGTGCTGATGTCGACAGAAGGAGGTCCGCCGTAGGTGAGGCAATGAGAGATCCTCAACTAAGGCACGAGAGAAGAACAATAGGGCGACGGACAGACTGACACTAATGATGAAGGTGGAAATGGGAAGGATGGAGTGGCGAATGGACGACTTCCCTTGTTAGAGCATAAAGGGCATGAATGACATGGCAGCGACTGACACAATATCGAAAGGGATAGGGGACAGTGGGGCTGAAGGTCATGATATGCGACACAAGAGAGGAACCAAGCAAAAAGAATGGAGGGCTATAGTAGGGTGTAAAAGGCCACGGGATAGACTCCATGAATGCAATGATGACTCAACTCGGATGCTCTAAACAAGGGCGACATGATAGTGCTGCCACACAGTAAAGGCCCCAATGGGGGACCAAGGAAGCATGAGTACAAGGTGGGCACTCATGACGAAAATCGACACGAACATGGACGAGTAGGGGGGCAGTATGGTGCCCCCAGTACAAGAGTTGTAGGTGAGGAAATTCGATTTTAAATGAAGGTGAGGTAACTTTGCGAGGACGAAATGGGTCTTGGCGCAGTAGGAAAAAATGAAACAACAGGTGCTGGCTATCTAAAAGAAAATAAAACATGCATTTCGAGGGGAAATGCTAAGGGTAATATTTCTTGAGATAGAGTGCATTGCGAGGGTTAGGAAGGGGATGACCTTCAAAATCCTCTAAGAGGTATGCCCCTTTGCCAAGATCCTTACTAATGATGTAAGGGCCTAGCCATAATGAGTCAAACTTCCCATGACCCAGGACATCATGGGCCTGGTCATAGACTAGAACAAGGTCGCCTTCGTGAAAAGTGCGAGGCTGGACTTTTCGGTCATACTGAGCTTTGGTGCATTGTTTGGCCGCCTTCATGGTTTGCAAGGCAATACGGCGGTCTTCAGAGGCACGCTCGAGCATGATAAGTCGTTGTTCTAGCGGTTGGGTTTCAGGGAGAAGTTCAACGGCTAGTTGTAGAGAAGGAATTTCGCACTCGATTGGTAAAACTGCCTCCTCTCCAAAAACAAGGTGGAAAGGGGTGAACCCGGTGGCGGTTTTAACGGAGGTTCGATAGGCCCATAAGGCAGGAAAGAGCATGAGATGCCAGTTGGTTTTGTGCTTATTCACTTTTCGTTGAAGCATGGTCTTGAGGGTTTTGTTGACTGCTTCAACTTGGCCATTACCTTGGGGGTAATAGGAGGAGGAATATTGGTGCTCAAAACCCAACAATGAGGATAGCTCACGCCATATCTCATCTTCAAAATGTCTGCCATGATCAGAGACCAGTTGCTTGGGAACCCCGAAGCGAGCTATAACATGGTTAAAGAAAAAGAGGGCCGCGGTAGCTGCCGTGTTGGTGAACGTTGGCATGGCCTCGGCCCATTTGGTGAAATAATCGACCACCACAATGATATACTTGTGGCTACCAGAGGATGGCGGGTGACACTCCATAAAGTCGATAGCCCATTTACAAAAGGGGCCAGTGGAGACGACCGGATGGAGGGGAGATGGTGGAGCTCTCGCCTTAGGGGCGAAATGTTGGCAACTGGGACAGTGTTTGACTGCCTCGATGCAATCACTGAAGAGGGAAGGCCAAAAATACCCGGCGCGCATTATTTTTTGGGCAGTAGCGAGACCGGAGAGGTGGCCACCGTAAGCGCCGCTATGGCAGGCATTAAGGACCTGTTCAGCTTCAGCGTGTGTGAGGCAACGACGAAGGACCGTATCAACCCCACGACGATAAAGGTCATCACCGATAAGAAGGTATCGGGGGGCTTGGTGTCGGATACGGCGACGAGCCTCACGGTCAAGATGGAGGGCGAACTTTTGGGTTCGCAAATAAGTAAGAATATCGCCGTACCACGGGTCAGCGGAAGAAATGGTAAACAGGTGTTCATCAGGGAAATCGTCATTAACGGGAGGGTCTTGCGATTCGGTAGGTAATTCAGAAATGAGCTCAGCGAGGGCTAAGCCTTTCTTACTTTTTGGGGTGACAAATTCAAGATCGAATTCCTGAAGAATAACGACCCAACGGGCGTACTTCCCAGTAAGTAGACGACGACTCAATAGGAAGGCCATAGGGTTGGAATTTGTCACAACCTTGGTGGAGCGCAAGAGGATATAATGACGAAGTTTTTGGACTGAGAACACGACAGCCAGCGCTAATTTCTCGTCATAGGAGTATGAGACAGGGGGTCCCACAAGGTTCTTACTGACATAGTAGATCACATGCTCAACGCCATGGTCATCCTCTTGGATAAGGACTCCAGCGACCGAATAGGTGGAAGCGGAGATATATAAGATGAAGTCCCGATTAAAGTCGGGAGGGCGAATTAAGGGAGCAGATGTGAGAGCCTGCTTGAGGGCATCGAAAGACTCGTGAGCATGGGTATCCCAAACAAATGGGATGTGAGAGCGTAGGAGTCTAAGGAACCCGTGTGCGGTGGTGGCGTAGTCAGGGACGAACCGACGGAGAAAATTAGCTTTGCCTTGGAGGCTTTGGAGCTGGCGGAGGGTACGCGGGATGGGGAGTTCAAGAATGGCTTGAATTTTCAAAGGGTCAAGAGTGATACCGTCCTTAGACACGATGAAGCCTAGGAGACGGCCGGCAGGAACGCAAAAAACGCATTTCAACGGGTTAAGGCGGATATTATACTTGCGACATCGGAGAAAAATGGTGCGCAGATCATGTATGTGCTGCGCCCGATGCTTAGAACGCGCCGTGAGGTCGTCTAAATAGGCAAGGATAATATGAGCTAAGTCGTGGAAGCAATAAGACATGGCCCGTTGAAAGGTGGCGCCGGCGTTTTTGAGGCCGAAAGGCATGACCCGGTAAGCAAAAGTTTCCCACGGACTAATGAACGCGGTTTTTAGTTGATCAGCAGGACAGATAGCAATTTGGTTGTATCCGGAGAAACCATCCATGAAGGATAGGACCTCATGCCCCGCACACTCGTCAATGATTTGGTCGATGAACGTTGTGGGGAAGTTGTCTTTGGGACAAGCTTTGTTCAAGTCGCAAAATTCCGTGCAGACACGAATGGTGCCTTGTTTCTTGAGAACAGGAACGGGGTTAGAAACCCAAGTGGTGTATTCAATGGGGTAAATGAAACTAGCCTGCTTGAGCTTATCGATTTCGGCTTTGATAGCGTCACGTCGGGAAGGATGAATGGGTCTCATCTTTTGGCGGACTGGTTTGGCATCAGGCCAGGTGTCGATATGATGTTCGACAATGGCAGGATCGAGTCCGGGCATTTCAGAATAGGACCAGGCGAAGATATCACAGAATTCTTTGAAAAGCTTGGTGTAAGTTTCAATCTCTTCCAGGGTGCATTGGGCACCCAAGGTGATGTATTCTTCTATTCCTGGTTTGACCGAAATGTCAACTTTGATGGTAGACGAGATACTGGCCATGTTTCCTTCTTCGAAAGCATCAGGTGCAGGGATGGGGTTTTTGAACCAGTCGACTGCATGAGGAATGAAGTCTTTGGTTTCCACACCGTATTGGTCATGGGACTGCTGTGGGAGGAAATATGCGCGGTGGTGCATATCATCCCAGGGAAAGTCGGGGTTGGTCATGGCTTCCATGATGTCTTCATCAGATTGGAAGATGGGAAGACTGGAGGAAGGTGGGACACCCAAGGAAGTAGTGGTGGGGGATGGGTCATCATGAGGAGAAGGGCTCGGATGGGCGATATCAACAGATCCAAGGTTGGCTGAGGAGCTGGGGGGATCGGTAGGTTGAGTGGCCGGTGAATTATTTCTCGAGGATGATGACATGTACAAAATGGTGTGTGAGGGCTCCGTTGGCGTAATAGTAAGAGACGGAATGTGAATGGGGGTAGGAATGTCCTCTGGTCTGATTGAAGCGGCCTTGAATTGGCGGTACATGTCCAAGGAGGAACGATACTCGTCAAGGCAGGGGCAAAGGTGGGTGTAATGGCCGTGAAAATCGCACAAGGCACAAGGGTGGTTTGTGCGCAAGTGTTTGAGTTTTGGGAGGGAGTCAGGGATAGTGACATAGACCTCTGGGATATCAGAGTCGGGGAACGTCTCGTTGACCAGAAGCTTGAGGTGTGGCAATTCAGGACACAGGTGAGTGGCATGACCGACGATATCACACAAAGCGCATTGAATGGCGGGCTTTGGTGGTCGTGGGTGGGGAAGAGGGGTCGGAGCGGCCTGATCCTGATGGGTTGCCTCCTTACGAACTTTTCCTTTCTTCCTAGGAGCCGTCGCAACAGGAGAAGGGTCCTGTGGAGGTGCTGGGGGCACAGTGGCTACGGAGTAAGCGAGGGGGACCGGTTGGACCGGTGTCAAAGCTATGTAAGGTTTGGGGTGACCAGGGGGGGTGGCGGCTGGGGGATCAAGGTACCAAACAGGAATGCCCAAGGTCAAGTTAGGGAGGGAGAGGGTGGCCATGACGGGGACAGAATATACTCCGGGAGGGGGAGCTAAGAAAGGGATCTATCCAGCAGGGAAATGACCAGGAGGGACGGCTCCAAGATGGTTAAGGCCAAGAGGAACTGATCCGGGAGGATAAAGGGGTTCAGTGATGCCGGCTGTAGGGGCAGGGCCAGAAGGAGGAGGTCCGGCTGGCTGAGATGAATGGCTAGGAGCGGGTTGCGGAGGGCGGGGAGGAGGTGGCTGACTAGCCGAGGCAGGCCGTTTATGGGCGGCCTGAGACGATTGCATCATGCAAACATTCGACGAGATGGTATCAGTGACCGGAGGAGGGGGAAGGTGAGGGAAGGTACCAAGCAAGGTGGAATCTTTGTAGACGCCGGGGGAGACACTGGTTAAAGAATCGACGGTTTGCTTGTTGGCTACGGAAGAGATGGTCGTCTCAGAGGAGGTCGGAGACGGCGGCTCATGATAAGATAGATGGTCGATGGTGACTATCTTCCCATTATGAGGAAAAGACATCTTGCGGAAAACCGCGGATGGGACAGCAGACATGGCATAGGTGTAGCTTCGCCCCAATAGAATGTTGTAGTCTAGAGGGGCGTCAATGACTTCGATGTCAACGCAAACCGTCTTACCGGCGAGGGTGATGGGACAGTTGTGAAACAGGCCAATAGGCTGGGAGGCATGACCATCCCACGCTCGAAGGGTGATCGTGGAAGGGGCCAGCTCAGGGGATCCGAGTTGCTTCCAAACCGAAGCGGACATCACACAGGTGGATGCCCCCTCATCGATTATACACCGAGATATGGTGGCATTCCGGATTTTGACAGGGATTTGGAAAGCAACGGAAGGAGGGAGAGGGGGATGGTCCGATTGGGTGGCGTCAAAAACAATCATTTGGTTGTCAGCAGGAGCGGCGGAAGGGGAAGGATCGGAGCGCATCATAAGGATCTGGTAATCAGAGGAACCAGAAATGGACGAGGGGGTGGCTACATGGCTGTCAGGGGGTTGGGTAGCCACGAATCCCTGTTGAGGGAAAGGATCAGTGAACACAGCTGGCTGGGTAGTGGCCACATTAGGAGGAGCATGAGGGGAGGCGTGTTGTCTGCGCAATGTGGCTTGAGACTCCCACATCTGTCGCATCTGGGGTAAGAGAGGACAATCGTGCGTGTAGTGACCGTAAACACCGCAACACGAACAGGGCTTGTTTGTGCGAAGCGGCCTGTCCGGCCTGGGCGGAAAGCCCTGAGGCTGGTTGCTAGTGTTAGGGTCCATACCAGAATTGGGTCCTCGGTTACCGGGGGCAGATGGGTTCTGGTTGTCTCTCCGCCTTCTTTGAGAAGAAGGGGGATTAATCGCACCCTGCTGTGCAAATACTTGCCCTGGAGGGGGTTGTAAGTGCTGTTGCAGGTTGTGAGGAGGCAAGGGAGGCGGAAACGCATATGCTGGAGGAGCTGGCGCACCAGGCTGTGGATAAAAGTAAGGGTTGGGTTGGGCGACATTGAGGTAAGCAGGAGGTTGGGCAAAAGGAGGAGGCATGCCGTATCCTGGATACATGTTGCCGAGAGGGGGAAGAGTGCTAGAGGTGCTGGCCCCTCCCTGAGGGAGACCATGGCTCATAGGAGGGTGAGCAGATGGGTGGGAAAGAGATCCAACAATACCGTCGGCGGAATGAGATGCCCCCCGGGCGTTAGCGCCACCGGGCCTGGGGATGTCAGGGAGAACGGTATAAACATAACCAGATTGAGCGTAGATCAGGTCATATTTTAAAGCTATTTGGAGGGCGGCTTCTTCAGATTGAGGAAAGTGAGAGGCGACATCTTTGCCGATGGAAGACGGGAGGGTGCGAAGGAACCAGTCCATGTAAACCCGATCTTCAAAGGGAGGGGCTCGACATAAGCTCCGTCTTCGTCGCCATTCCTGAACATGGGCAGAAAGGCGTGTGGAAGAGGATTGCTTAAATGAAGTCAAGAGCTCCGTACCAGTGCCGTATCGGAGAGGGAGCTGGAAGTACGACAAGAAGGTTTGGGCAAGAGTCTCGAACGTGGTATGGGAGGAAGTGGCCTGTTCGACATACCATTTAGAAGCTTCGCCGGTAAGTGTGCGTTGGAACAAACGAAGACGGATGGAGTCATCGGTAATGGAGTTGGAGGAACACCACATGTGGAAAGACCAGACGTGATTGGTTGGGTCTTCGCCATTAAGGCCCTCGAACTTAGGGATATCGGAGGGTAACTTGGTAGGCATAGTGGGCCAGGTAGTATTATGGTGAATGGGGTCGTTAATCAACCGATGGAAATCGGGGAGGCTGAGGCTCTCAGAATGTACGCAAAGACAAAGGGCCGGGTAGTGGCTGGCGGTTCCACAGAGCGGCCGGCATTGGGGCCGGGAGAACCACTAGCGTTAGGCCCTGATCCAGACATGGTGAAGGTAAAAGGGGGAGAACCGGAAGGAGAAGGGGGACCCGATGAATCAGGAGAGGAGTCGGAGTGCTGACTCGAAGGTGGACTGGCTCGACGACGGCGGTGCGGAGCAGGTCGATCAACCGGAAACTGAGGATGAAGGCCAAGAAGTCTCCGGGAAAGGCGCCTTGGGGGCGCATTGATGACAGGAAGAAGGAAACCGACAAGGGCAGAAAGGGACAGAATCAAGAAGGTCAAGGGCAGATAAGGTGCAGTGACAATTGATTTTAGAGTCTTTGCCGCAAAGAATGGGTGGGAAGGCTATTCCATTTAGGTCAGGTGTGTGTGGCATCTTAATTTTTAAACCCTTTCCGTTTTTGAGAGCAAGAAAAAGTGTGCTGCGTAGCTGAAAATAAACCTACAGAGAACAGAATAAAATGCTAACATAACAGAGAAATAACAGCTACGTATGCATCTATCTAACCCAAGAAGGTGGGTCTCTCACAACTATGCTGAAAAGAAAGGGAAAAAACTATGGAAACACACACAAAGGAAGCTCAACAGATCTAGGGTCAAAGGGGATAGAGATCTGGAGGATAAAGCTGCAGACAAGGGGTGCAGATCACAGCCAAGAGACAGAGGCAAGGTGGCTGGAAAAGGGAAATCAGCAAAAAACCGGGGGGGCAAGGCAGAGGCCTTCAGAGGAGGTCCAAACAAAACGACAAGAGGTGATTTGAAAGGAAAAGAGGTTGATTTCAATGGATCTGAAAGGGAGGTAACAGATCTGGAAAAGAGGGGGCTGAAGCTCTGAAACCGACGGCTGAAACAGCAAAAACTCTTCCACAAAAAGTGGAGGGTACTAAAGCCCTAAGGGGCGGGGTTCCCACTTAGATGAGTAAAACGATCAGATCTGGTCAAGGCGGGACGAGACAGTAGGTCAAAGACCTCGGCGTAAGCCAAGAAACCCGTGAAAGTGCAGAATGTCGTAGGTGGCAGTGTCGCAGCTTTCTGACCCGACTGGAAAAATGCAGAAACAGTCAAAAGTGCGACCTGGAGGTCCAGGTCGCAGGTTTAGGGCTAAAAAGTGCGACCCCCCTGTTCCGGTTGTCTCGGCGGCAGATTTTCAGAAAAGTTGCCGTCTCAGTTGCGGCTGGTGTCGCTTACCTGCGCAATAGGGCCAGAAACACACGGAAGTTAGAAATTTTAAGTTTTTAGGGTTTTATGTGAGAAAATGACATAAAAAGAGGAAAACTAAGCAGCTGAAAAGAAGCCCTAGGGCCTGAAGTAGCTGGATATGCAGGAATATGAAAAACGACAGCGGTCGTAATTTAAAACCCGTGTGGAGTCGCTATTTGTTAGTATGAATTCTTCGTCGAAGTGTACGAAAAAGAACCACTTTAGCTACGCATAACTAATAGCCCTAACAACAATAATGGCTGCAAAACATCTTCAGATCTGCAATTAGTAGTTAAAGTGCTGCAACAAACAGATCTATAAATGGAAAGACATTAAGCAGTAAAGTAAAGAGTTTGCTCCATGCATCCAATAAACAAGACAAGAACACGATTTTGAATGAATTTTTATATTACAGGGCACCTGGGAGGAAACAAGAAGGTGTATCCAGATCTCCTCAATGGGATGGGTTCTTTGTAGTCCTCAGCACTTCAGATCTAAGCTTTCTCTCTCTTGTAGATGTAGAAAACCCAATGTAGAAGGTATAGCTCAATGGGAGCAAAATGGCAGAAATGAGACCAAGTGTATAGATCCAGAGTGATTTAATATGCAACAAAAGGTGAAGAATGATGGGGGAAACCCTCCTATTTATAACAAAATATTGGGTCCTTCTAGATTTTGGTGCATGATTAAAATAATGTTAATCACATCTAGATCCACCTCTATGGAATATTTTATTATTATTTGTTGGAGGGAAAGGGTGTTTGACTTGGGTCAAATCCCTTGATTAGTGAAAAATAAATAAATAAATGATTTATTTATCTTTTTAATGAAGTGGTTGGGATATAATAAAGTAAATAATGATTTATTTGATTAATGGTGGTTTGATTTGGTCATATTTAGGAGCGAATAAAATTAACTTCAGTTAGTTTTGGGATTTCTGCCAACAATGGTGGTTGGCCTAAAAACCTGCCAATCTAGATTCTAGCATTAAATGTGGCGGTTAGTGTGGGCACATGGGATAAAAACTTAACCGCGCATTAAAACTCCACCAGAACCGTTGGCCGGAGGTTACGATTGGGGTAAACCATCCATGTTAAATTTCAATATGACCAAGTTTTAAATATCTGCAAAACCATTGGACCATTAAAGGTTAGGTCTTTAAGCCCTCGATTCATGGCAATGGTCACGTGGGGAGGGGTTGGCCCCTCCGAACCCCCAACGCATAAACCATTAACCCTTATATACGACTGAAAACACTATATGGTTAAGAAACATACCATAGCATGGGTGGTAACACACAGGCATGCTCGGCAGGGGGTCTCGAGTTCGATCCTCTAAAGTTCCCATAAATTTTACTGTATTGTGCATGGGCCATGTGGCGGCTTCTAGGCTTGCCATGTGGCAGCCTCTTATTGGTCAGAACCAAAAATCATATAGTCAACAACAAATCAAAAACCTGCCACTTGTCAAAATTTGATTGGTCCAAAAGGAATATTCCAGGGAATATTTTGAGGAACATTCCATGAATATTCCTTGAAATATTCTCTTTTTAATTTTTCCAAAACTAGTCAAACTTGTTCAAAGTCCAAAAATTGCAGTTTACTGGACTTTTCAAACTGTGATAACTTCTTCATATGGTATCGGTATTTGAACCGTTCGCAGCATCAGAATCATGAAGACGAGATCTATCTGCTCACTCATGTTTGGCACATTTCTGAACACTTTGAATTTTGAGCTATCACTTAGGTCCATGATCTAGTTCTGATCACACCTCCCCATTGGGAATCTTTTGGACCCCAAAAGAATGATATATTGATCTGTACAGTAGATGAGAGTACACAACCCTCTTCTTTTCAGCCTCCATTAACTTGCCTTGTGTTATCACCAAAAAAATCAAGCATCATTTGACAAATTTAAATAGGTTCATGTGTCAATGGTAGGGTTGTAGGATTCAATTTTTTATATTGTTGGTCAAGGGAAATTTTAATTTTTTCTTGTTTAAGCTTACCCTAAGGTCTAAACCCACTCACTTCCAAATCCCCTCATGTCACATCCTTTATAAGTTTCTAACAGATTTCAATTCCCAAGGTTTTTGTACCGAAATGGTCATTTTAGCCAAGAAACCACAGTTTTGTAGCAAAATACACTGAGAAATGTCACTTTTCGCTACGAAAGTGCTAATAATTTCATAACGAAAACACCTAGATTTACACTAAATATGCTACGAAAGCGTGGTTTCCTGTCTGTCTTGTCAAGTTCGCTATTAGGTGTCAGAAAATTGTTGGGAAAGGGTAAGTTAGATACCATTCGAGTCATTGAGGGATAGGATCAAGGTACATGGTCATGTCTGAATTCATCATCACCATTTTAGGCATGCATGAGTCATCATTGTGTTATGAAGTGGACATCAAACTTCAAAATATTTCCTAATTCATTCATTTCTCATTCTTCATTTCTTCTTTGCATGATATCAAGCTCTCGAGAGCTATTGCATTGGGCCAAAGCTGTGGTTGGTGTTTTCAAAGGTTTATCAAGTGAGGCTGAGAAAACTATCAAGCGAGGTTGCAAACTATCAAGCGAGGCTGAGAATACATTAAATAAACCATGGCAGAAAAAAGAAGGACAAATAAGGGTGGAAAATGTCTAAGATATGAACCAATAGATATGAATTTGATCAATGAAGACCCAATAGCTATGGAAGTCTTCAGAAGGACATGCTGCTTACAGTTTTGTGAAGGATTACAAGTTTCCAAATAATTTTCCTTAAAATTCAGTGGAACAGCTACCAAAGTGGGGATTCTTAATCTTTCCATCACACCAGAGATCATTGTAGCAGCAACAAGGACTCCAAGGGGACAAGAGAAGTGGTTCAAAGGGTTCAAGTTTAACATGGAGCAGTGCAAAGAGTTTATGAAGCCTGAAAATAGTGAAATAGACCTCATTAATGCCATTCCAAGGAGGTGCATGAAAGATAACTATTCAAAATTGTTGATCATCATCCAAAAGTATTTTACTTGTGAAGTAAGATATCATAAATTCTACTCATACCATTTCAAGCTACTCCTTCACTTTACTTGTAAGATATCTCTTGATCTGCCTTTATATTTACATAGAAGTTTATAAAAAATGGCAGATAAGGTCTAAGAAAAATCTGAAGGGAGTGAGACTTCATTGTTTCATCATGGTTTAATGAAACTACTAGTTTTAGATGAACTCCAAAGACTAGGCAAAGACTGGTCTTCATTTTTGTTTGTTAGTGGTTTTGAGTTGGATGCTCTTACTCCTTCAAGAACTCTAAACCTAGGAGAATTCCAATGCCCTTAGTAGCAGAATAGAGTGAACCACTGGTGGCAACACCAAGTGAACCAACAAGAGTAGAACCAAGTGAACCAATCAAGATGGAAATAGAGCAATTCCAGAGTTTTGATACACCAAATGTCCCACCTACAAAATAGAAGTCAAAAGTGGTCAAACTTGCAAAACAAAAATAAGTTGTGAGTAAACAAGGAACCAAAAGGATGACAAGGAGCCAAACAGTTGCCTTAGAAGAGAAAAAAAATGGTTGTAGAAGATAGAGCAGTAGCTAAAGGAAATCTATAAGACATATTACATTACATTGACATAGAAGAAACTCTTATAGTCCAGGCTAAGGACATAGAAGAAGGTGGACAGAATCTAAAAAAGGCCAAATCTGCAAGGAAATTAGAATTTTAAGGAGAAGATGCAGATTTTATGTTCCAAGCAAGAAATCCTATGACAAGGCATACTAGAAAGCTATTAGAGAGTAGTAAAGAGGTTCATCCACCTACTGACAGAGTCCAACCACCACAAGACATCATTGAACTTTCATCACCTGCAAAGAAAGATATAGTTAGCAAATCAAAGAAAGGAAAAGAGAAAGTAATAGAAAAAATAGAGTTTCAAGTCCTTGAAGAAAAATTGAAGTTGTCCAACCATGAAATTGTTGTTATGAATAAAGAAGAAAGGAAACACAATTTAGAGAAGGTTTAGTTTGAAAAGATGAAGGAAATTTGGGAAGTGCAGGTTGACAGTGTTTCCAAGACTCTAGATAAAACACAAGAGCTTATCAAATGGACCATTCCATTGAGGAAAGAGGTCAAACATATCAGGAAAATGAACATACATTTTAAAGCCACCAACATAAAGTTGAAATATTAGGTTAATGACCTCCAAGAACAACTTGAACTAATCCATGGGGAGTTGGAGAAAAAAGGACTTAAAGTGACAGTAGTTGAGGAGCCAATTACTCAAATCATCATCAATGAGGAAGAAACCCCTCAAGAAACATAATGTGAGCTGGTTTATGATTTTGAAGGCTAATGGCAGGTTAGAAACAAGGTTTCTTCACTTAGAAGGTATATTTTTGAGCTACACAAAATTCTGGAATTTTGACTGTTTTCAGCAGTTTCGTAGCGTGCCTGGGCTTGAAGAATAGTAAAATGCTACGAAACTATTGCAGTTGTACTTTTTTCATGAACCGGTTTTTGGAGCTCCCAAGAGATAAAAATGGTATGGAAGATGCATTAAGGCATAATGAACATCATGCAAGAGAAAAGAACTAGAAATATTGATGGCAAAAGGCATTTTTATAACGCGATGAAACTGTCATACTTTCGTAGCGTATTGTTTTGAAGTTATATGAGTAGGTTTTTGTGCACTTTTGGATAGCTAGAAAATTTCTAAGGTTCAAGGGATCTTTCCAGCAGTCATCCAAATATTAAAGACCATGTGGTGAATCCAACTCATCAGCCAAACCCTTCGTTGAAGATAAGGACCAGTTTTCCTTAAAAACAGGGTTTGTTTCAAGTTTTAGATGAGGTCAATTAAGATGTCATGTAGTGATGAGTCCCATCACACCCTATTCAAACCTGTGAAGTCATATTTTTCAAAGATGTAATTTTTTTAGGAGATAAGGTTGTCATTGTAAAAATGAATAGTTTGAGTCCTATTAGGAAAAGGATTGTCAAGTAGGATAGCTGTCATTTTCTCATTAAATAGATGTTTTATGGTTATGCAAGGTGTCGTTAGGAAAAAATTTGATGAATCTAGCTAGGAGGTGGATAATCTCATCATGTAACAAGTCTATTAAAGGGCAGAGAGTCGAATTTTTCAAGGGTTGGATATTTTTTGGCAATACTGTAGCTTTATGTAAATTTATTGTTTTCAGTAATACAAAGACTTGTTACTTGACCAACCAGAGATTTTGATTGAGTTTTTAGTGCCTATCTTATCTATATCTTTGATGTGTACTATTTGCAGTGGTTCTTATCTTTAATACTCAGAATTAATTCATGTAATTCTCTGACATCCTTTGTAGATGAATTGACTGTGTGATTTCCTGTTTCATGTGTGTGCATTTCTGCTAAAAATTCTTACCTGCCTCAGCTTCCATTTCAAGTGAACTTACTACTGAATCACTGAAATTGTTGACTCCATAAGTCCAACGTTTCTAGACTAATACTATTTTCAACCTATACTCATCACAAGCAAGTTATTTTCCAAGTAGATTTAGCCATCTAAATACATCTTTATTCAATATCAATAACCCTTTGAGAGAGCCCTCTTAGACTGAAGAGGCTAAGCTTCAGTCACAAGGTTGGTTTGAAATAGTTACATGAGATTGTCTGGTTAGCAGCCTATCAGGTGAAATTTTGTGATAACACCTTGCATGGATAGTGCCTTTGAATCACAACTCGAAGGTAGTCAACACTTCCCTTCCTGGATGTGCTTGTCCTCCTGTTAAGAGCTGACTTCCTTGAAATCACTCAAAAATGTCTCGCGAGAAATTTACAAAAGGTAGTTGCAAATCACTTCCTTGATCATCGATCCAAGGTGGCTCAAACAAACATGATATTACAACAAAAAACATGCATACATAACTGAAATTTTCATATGTACAAATAAGTGTATGTCTTACTGTGTCAAGAAGTCAAAACACTTCTCACCAAGCCACTTCCATGGTGACTTTTGCTGCTGAAAATCTTCTTCATGTGAAACATTTGTTCTCACAACAATAATGGAATCCTTGGTTCCACTTTCACTAGTATTTATGTCCTCTCAATGCAAATGCTTGGGACTAATAGTTGGATGCAATGTCCAACATTGGGAAACAACATGCCCCCTCTTCTCTCAAAGTGTGAAAGTATTATGCACCTCCTTTGAAATTTTCCTTTGCTTCATCTGCTTCTTGTATGCCTTCATCCTCTTATAGCATCACAAAATATCATGGTTAAAAATACCACAATATGCACAACAAATATTTCTTCAATTCAAGCATGCAGAATTGTCATGCCTTGAAGAAACATAATCAACTTAACTATGGGAGGAATTATACCTCATATGCTGCTTTGCATGTACATCCTTTTTACCTTCGTGAGTAGATGACCTTGTAGAGGTTCCAACTTTCCTTTGAAGACTAACATCAGTGTTCATGTCTTGATAGCTGTCTGAACTCGCATGCTCGCCATAAGCTGCATGTCTACACTCTTCTTGCTGCAACATATGTTTCAAACAATGGCAATCAACTTGAAAAAAAACTTCACATGTTTGTGATTTAGAACTTGCGACAAAAGTTCTCTTTGAAGTTTCCTCACATACCTTCATGGCTTTGGAGCTTTTTCCATAAGATTTAACATAACCAAGACCCAATTTATTAGGTCGGTCTCCAACCAAAATAGGATCAATCATGCCTTGTGCATGCTTTCCTAAACCCTTGCCTTCATATCCCATTTTAAACATTAACTTGGACCCTATACCTCTAGTGTACTTTTCAAATGAACCAACACATATTTCTGAAGAGGAAGCTGAAGAGAAATTAGAGTGAATTACCTCTGCTTCACACATGTTCTTGGTTAAGGCCTCTTGGGCTTGATGGAGCTACATCTCCATATCATGCAATATTTGAAGAATTTCATCCTTCTCTTGCTTCATAGTAAACAATTTCTCACGAAGTCCAGTGCTTTCTCTTCTACCTTCAAACAGAATCTGCACCATGTCCTTCAAGATGTAGAAGT